>JAKUCV010004204.1:154120-191339 GCA_028386065.3 Turnera subulata
TGGACGGGCTTGGATCCATAGTTTGCATGTGTCGCATACAGTGTTAGTGAGTTATATTAAGTCTTCCGCTGTGCACTATTTTTGTTATCGTTGGGCCATTGGGCCGTGTTGAGATTTTATTGTTGTTTTTATTATGGGCTGTTGAGCCCGGATATTTGTTGTATACACTGTATGCTGGGTCATGTTGGGTTGGGTTGTCACAGTTCCGGCTCGTGTTTACTGTGTACGGTAAATTCGGGTCGGGGCGTTTCACTATTATAATGAGATGATTTAATTTTGGATTAAGGATGAATTTGAGGGCTTAAGTCAGTAAAATATGGACCTTCCAGAGTTGAACAACCCATAAACACATTACTTGCAGATTAATTTTAGCTCCAATTTTCGTGAAAAATCAGAGTTAAATCATCCTTTAATGGTAAATGTGTTTTTGGTATGATTTGGGCACAAAATGCGGACTTATTATGTAATCAATCGATTAGGAGATGATTGGGGGGAGTACTAATCAAGAAAAGATGCGATTCTAGGTTGATTAGGGGTTAATTATGCGGTGGAATCAAATCAGGGAGGAATTAAGGGAAACCGGGAGCAAAAAAGGAAAGAACGGGGAAACGCGGGGGTGCCGGGCGGCCATGGCGGGATGACCGCCGGCCCTGGCGGTCGTGGAGCCCATGACCGCCGGCCATGGCGGCCATCTAGCCCATGATCGCCGGCCCTGGCAGTCTTGGCGTCCAGAAATGCCCGATTTTCTCCCCTAATTTGTTTCTACACAGTTTTGGCCCAGATTTTTGGCTGAGACCTTGGCCATTTAGCAGGTCCACGCCCCTATACGCCCTAGAACACTATAAATAGGACCCCCTTCTCACATTTCAAGAGATGAATCTCTCATTACATACACACCCCCATATGCTTTGTTGCTTGGAGAAACTCTACTTCTCCAAGCCTAGAAATATTTCTATAGGCAGAAACTCTGGAGGAATTTCGTGGGAAAGCATCAAGGAAGAAGCCAACAAGAGGAGACAAAGAGGAGGGAGCAATCAAAAGCAATCTAGGAGCCAAGAAGGTGTAGAATCCGAGTAGAAGGACCTGATGCAAGCAGTCTCAGAAAATAATTCATATCTTGAGTTCTAGAAGTTAGATTACTGTGATCTTAGACTTTCTAGAAATCCAAGAGGGAGATCTATAACTTTGCTGTTGAGTTCAGAAGCTGGATCGGCCATTTTCATTATCCCAAATCCAATAGAAGATGACCTATAGATTCTGTCCAACAACCGATATAAGTATTATAACCCTTCTTTGATTGCGAACCTTATTGATTGCTACTTGCTGGTGATTTGATGATGCTTTTGTTGGTGATGTAAGTATTATTTGATGCCATGACAAGAACTACGTGGGCTTTGAACCCGGTCGCCGGGGTACGTAGTTGGTTTCTAGTGGTGGAAACTCAAGCCCAATTGTTTTTATTTTTCTTTTGTTTCAATTCAATTTTGTTATTTTATGTGACTTGCTTTCACACGATACACATACTTGCATAAGGCATACTTATGTTCTTCAATTGCACAAAGTTTCGCCCCAACATGGATGGGTGCCTAACACCTTCCCATCCATGACGAACCCCGGGCCCATTATCTTTGGTTCGCTACACAGTTGCCTTAAATGGAGTCATTGGGATTCAAGAACAGGGTTTTCCCGAATTTTGTCCCATAACAAAATTCGGGTGGTGACTTCAAGGATAATAGATGTTGTTTAAGAAGAAGTTGTAAAGGGAAAGGTGAAAAGGCCCAAATGATTTTGGTTCGGTTTCTTACATTAATATAATCAAATCTATAATTAGGTTCACTGCTAATTAAATTTGGAGAGTCTTCATCATAAAATTTTTCAAATCTAAATTGAGTTTATACTTGACTTGCATGATCTTGCATTGTCTTAATTAATTAATTTGGTTAAAAGAGCTTTTGAATTTCAATGGATCTTTCCATTTTTGACACGGTTAGTGCTTAATGCTTACCAAGTGACATATCTATTTTGTATCTCTAATAGGAGTCTTTAAAATTGAAAAAATTAAGGAAAACGGTAGAATATAGAAAACAACTTTTTTATTATTTAATTTGAAACTCTCTTGACACAATTCACTAGGCGACACCTTGGTGCCCCTCACGGTAGCCACACATCTTTGGTGTTTATCACAATTGTTACTTTGCTACACATATAATAAAGTCCTGACACACTTATTTATAGAGACTCTGACTTAACGAACAAGATATGACTCCTAAACCGTACCGGACTTGGACTCTTAAAAACCCAGTAATATAAAAACTCCTAAACCAATAAAATTAAGCTTAGTTTAATACCGAACAATGTCTTCCTTAAACTAAGCTTACAAGTAAGAACATGACTGTACCCAATTCCATCAATTGTCAGCGCCTCCAATGCCATTGTTGTTGCAGTAACTGGCTTGGATGTTGTTTCAAACAGTAACATCTTCTTTGAGTCAAACCAAACCTTCAGCTTCACCTCTTTTCCATATTGCATGACATTCTTGAAGTGATTGTTCCATACCCTATCTTGCTTGCCACAGACTTCTTGTATTGTCTCCCATTCTTTGTTACTTCCAAAGACACTCTCCCATTGTTTGCTGCTCATAAAAACATTCCTCGCAACCTCAATTGACAACAACTTATCACCACCAATAAAATCAATTTCTTCACCACAAATAAAATCATTTTCTTCAGCTTCCTTCCTTTCATTCTCTTTTGGCCTTCTCTTCTCTTCTTGTTCAACATCTGTCAATTTGTCTCCCTGAAAGAACAAAGTATTTTCAACAATTATCACATCTTTCTTCTCCTTCATTTGTTCAGCTTCTATCCGTTCGCCTTCATTGTCTCCCTGGAAAGAAAAATTATTTTCTTGAACTACTAGCTCTTCTTTTTCCTCTTGAGAATATAATGTTTCCACCATGATCCTTGTCAACCTGTACCACTCACCATGAAACTTTGAATCTTGACTATAATCTGGGAGTGATAAATTTTTCACCTCAATTCTTTTCAGTCTTCTCACTTCGTCATCAAATCTGTCTTGCATTCTGCAATTAGCCAATAATACTGTCTCTGAATTGTTAGAACTACTAGCTCTACTCTCCACGATCTTAGCATCTGTTTGACTGTCTCACTGTTGTTGTTCACTTGTCCTCCCCCTTCCTGAAATTGAGGCGCTTCTCATGCACAATCAGTTTAACTTTAAACACATCAATTGTCAAAGCTTTGAGATCTTGGGATTCTTCAATAGCTTTAACCTTACAATCAAAACTGGATGGTAGGCTTCGGAGAATTTTCTTGACAACTTGAAAATCTGTCATCTTCTCACCATTGGCTCTCAAATTGTTGACAAATTTCTATATTCGACAGAAATAACAATCAATTATTCCATCCTCTCCCATGTGGAGAAGCTCAAACTCTTTTCTCAACTCTTGCAAACTGACTTTTTCCACATCCTCTCAGCCACCATAATTTTTTAGCAAAACATCCCATTTTTTGTAGTTTCAGCATATCGAAATTTTTTAGAAATATGAATTTCTACATGTTGTTTAAGGTAGTGCAATGCTTCATCATTCTTCTCCACTTCTTCTTGTGCACGATTTTGAAGCCCATCTTGAATAACATCCCAGACTTTAATATATTTAAAGAAAGTTCTTATCTGTCTCCACCATATCTCAAAATAATCCTTTCCATTAAGTTGAAAAACAAGGCACTCCCCATATTGTGTACCCATAAGAAAAGAACTCTTTTATCAAGTCAATCTACTGCAATCAAAACATATGCCACCAAAGAAACTAACCAATTTTTTGTCATGCGTCACTAGATTTTTTTCTTTCTTATATCGATAAGAAAAAAAATTAAAAACATCCAAATAACAATATGCTATATGACAAATTCAAGGAGAAACAACACCTGGTGTTCCAATTTGGCTTTTGGACAGCGTTGTCTTTTTCTTTTTTTCTTACTTCCTCAATAAATCAACGCGCAACTGTTTTTTTTTTCTATCCCCACAATTTTTTTTTTCACTTCCACAACAAATTACACGCAACTCCCTTTTTTTTTCTTTTTGCTTGCCTAACCTTTTCCTTCACCCAATCCACGCAAACCAAAATTTTCAGAAACACAGTTCCTTACTTCCTTTGGGTGAAAAAAATTCTTTTCCTTCCACGACTACTAACACACTTTTTGTTGTTCTTCGTGTCCTTGCGCAGCGTTTTCACCGATCCTTACAGGCTCCGCTACCAATTATAGAATATATAAAATCACACCAAACATAATGAATTTTTATTTAATTTGAAACCCCAAACACAATGAACTTAGCTTCGCTATTAATTGTAGAATATAGAAAATCTCTAAACACAAACAACTTTTTTATTATTTAATTTGAAACTCTCACACAATTCACTAGGCGATACCTCGGTGCCTCTCACAGTAGCCAAACACCTTAAGTGTTTATCACAAGTGTTACTTTGCTACACATATAATAAAGTCCTGACACACCTATTTATAGAGACTTTGATTTAACGGACAAGACATGACTCCTAAACCGAATCGGACTTAGACTCTTAAAACCCCAGTAATATAAAAACTCCTAAACGCAATAAAACTAAGCTTAGTTTAATATCCAACAAAAACTATTCCCTAATAATGGAGGAGGGACTCCTTGATCGTTAGGGTTTTTAATGTCATGTCCAGTCTTATATGATGACCAGTTTGCAATTTGCAATTGTTGCCTCTAAGGCAAAAGGCGAGGCAAGAGTTCTTAATTAGCCTCTTGTCCATTGCGTCCAGGAACTACGGACTTGCGAGTTTTTGATGAAGGGTAATCCAATAAAATCACTTCTACAAAGTAGAGGTTTGTTAGCAGATATTGGAGTTAAGCACAACTAGCAACACAAATAGCAGTATCATAATAGAAGTCTTAATCCTAGTAGCTTACGATAAGTCATATGATGTACTCATCCATTCTATATCTATGTATCGTGACAAGCTGTGAGATGTGTCTGTTCTATTTATATTTGGACACCACAACTGGGTATGCCTTACAGTTTATTCAAAACCTAAACTAAAATTCTCTATATGGTAGCGGAGCCCTGGCTTAACCGCACAATAATAAATCTTCACTTCTTTTTTCTTATTTTTCTTGTTCTTATTTTTCAGCCTCCATCACCATGTCCACTGATAAAACACCGCAAGGTTTCCGAAATAGCAAGTTCTGCTTTTGGTGGAGTTCTTCCGCTTGCTGCTGTAGTAGTAGTTTCCTCTGTTGCAGCTCCCATCCAACCCTTGAGTAATTCTCATCATGCTATTTCAACTAAACTTTCTCATACTAATTACGTTTTTTGGCGGGCACAGATTGAACCATTTCTTGCTGGACAGGGTGTTCTCGGTTATTTCATGTTGAAGAAAGCTGGAATGGTAAATTGCAAAGGGCTACAAGTGCCGGCCTCCACATCCACTAAGCTGCAGAAAACCGAAGACAAACCGTTCAAGGAGCCTACCCTTTATCGGTAACTAGTGGGCTCCTTGCAATATCTCGCCATAACCTGACCGAACATTGTTTATGCCATCAGAAGGTGAGTCAGTATATGCAAGTCATAACTGACGACCACTTCACTGCTGTCAACCGTATCTTAAGGCATCTGAAGCACACGAGCACTCATGCCCTTCACTTTCGGATTGTTTACACTGATGCAGACTGGGGAGACGACCCCAAATCTACCACGGGTTATCTGGTTTATTTCGGCAGCAATCTGGTTTCTTGGTCTTCGAGGAAGGAACGTACAGTAGCAACCACCGAGGTTGAATACAAGGCATTGGCGGATGGAAGTGCAGAGTTGCACTGGCTCCAATCTTTGCTTCGTAAGTTAGGGATTTCCTATTCAGTATCTCATCTATGGTGTGACAATATTGGAGCCACCTACCTCAGTCATAATCCGATCCAATATTCTCAGACAAAGCATGTGGCGCTTGACTATCACTTTGTTCGGGACCTTGTGGCTAGCAAGCAGATCCACGTGAGTATGTTCATACAGACAGTCAGTTAGTAGACATCCTAACCAAACCTCTTGCTTCAACACGCTTTGCACGCATGTGCTCCAAACTAAACCTTAGCTGTCCACCCGGCTCAGTTTGTGGGGGAGTGTCAACAAGTACTGGAGTTAAGCACAAACAACAACACAAATAGTAGTATCATAATAGGAGTCTTAATCCTAGTAGCTTACAACAAGTCATATGATGTACTCATTCATTCTGTAACTGTGTATCGTGACAAGCTGTGAGATGTATATGTTCTATTCTATAAATACAATACGGGAACACCACAACTTGGTGTGCCTTACAGTTTATTCAAAACAGTACATCATTCTGTAACTGTGTATCATGACAAGCTGTGAGATGTATATGTTCTATTCTATAAATACAATACGGGAACACCACAACTTGGTGTGCCTTATAGTTTATTCAAAACCTAAACTGAGATTCTCTATAAGCAGGGGCGGATCAGGGGGGGGTTGCAAGCAAGGGCCCAGGCCCCCCTAGATTTTTAATCTTATACTACGTTGGAGTAAAAATATCATCTCTTGGCTCGAATCTCCACCCATGCAATATAGACAATTTGATGTCTAAATTATGCCACTAAAAGTAGTTAACGACCGGAGTAATGTCTTTTTTCAAGAAATTTTAAAAAAATAAAATGAACAAAATAAAAATAGAAAATAATATATAAATCTAGAAATTTAAAACAAACAAATAAAAGGCAAAAAAACAGAAAAATGATAAATAAATCTGAAAAAAAACAATGCAAAGAAAAAAATTGAAAAAGCAATATAATGGTAATATTTAATTCAACAAATTTTCTAAAAACAAATACAATGCAAAAAATAAAAAATGAAAAATAATGTATAAATCTGAAAAAAAACAATGAAAAGCAAAAAATAGAAAAAAGCTAATACAAAGCAAAAAAATAAAAACAGAAAAAATAATATGAGAAAAAAATGTAAATGAAGAAAATATTAAAATATAAAGGCATGGAAAAATAAAAACTTACCTTTGCATCAATTAAAATCAAATCTAGACTGATAAGGATATTTTGTAATTTTGTATTCAAGGACTCCGATAACCTTGAAACCCCAACTTGAATTGTCAAAAAATCATTGTCAGTGAAGCGCCCCGACCCGTATTTACCGTACATAGTAAACACGTGCCGGAACTGTAACGACCCGACCAAACAAAGCCCAGCATATAGTGTATACAACAGAAAACCAGCTCAACAGCAAATAACATAAGTACGTCTGGCCCAACATGTAACAGCCCGGGTAAAAATTTTGATTTTTACCGGGAATGTAAAAGTCTTTTTACCGTGATTTACTGTTGAATTAATCTTGGATAGTTAATTCAAGGTAAATCGGGCGTCGTTTTTTGAAACCGAGAGTTTTCCCGCGCTCGTGATTTTTCCGTGGATTTTTCGGGCCTAAGTTGGTATTTTTCGGGTCCCGGGATTTTCGAAAAAATCACAACGGAAAATAACTAAGGGGGTATCAGTTATTTTCTGGTCCGGACCGGACTCGCTCTATAATGCAGACAGGCTGCATTATTGATGAATCACAGGTGAAATAGTAATTCACGTCTAAAAAAGCAGAGGAAAAAGAGAGCAGGGGAGGGGAAGAAGAGAAGAGGAAAAGAAAAAAAGAGAGAAAAAAAAGAAAAGGAAAAAGAAAAAAAAGAAAAAAAGAAAAGGAATAAATAAAAAAACAGAAAAAATAGAAAAAAAAAAGAAACAGAGAGGGAGTGGAGAAAAAAAAAGAAAGAAAAAAAAGAAATTCGGAAAATAGAAAAGAAAAGGGAGAAAAAAGAAGAAAATAAGAAAATTCAGAAAAAGAAAAAAAAAGAGGAAGGAACAGTTCGTCACCCCCAGGCGCCCCTGCACTGTTCACGCGAAGCTGTTCCCCGCCGCGTCTCGTGCCACCGTCGCCACCACCGTGCTCGCCGTCCCGTCGCCGACCTGTTGCCGTCGTCCTCGTGTCGTTCCGTCCGCCGTAGCGCCGTGACACGCCGTTGACCCGGCATAGAACCCCGCGGATCTGTTTCTTCCGCGTTGCTGCTCAACTTCCTGCCGTCGACGAGCTGCCGTTCCACTGCCCATAAAGTCGCCATCGTCCGCCGTTGTTGTTCGTGTGTTCGCCTCCCTTCCTCGCGCTCTCGCCGTCGTCGCCAGCCGCTGCAACCCGAGGTGAGCAGATTCGGGTCGAGTTTGACCCGTCTCCATATAGGTCGCAGTTGGGTTGAGTTTTGGGTTGTGGGCTTTTTGTGGGTTGGGCCGAATGGGTGTTGGGCCAGGCTGGGCGTGGGCCTGTGCTCGAGCCTGCTGCCTTGGTCTAAGCCGGCACTATTCAGCCCAATCCGTTTAATTTTTTTAAAAAATAATATATATATATATATATATTTATTTACATTCTGGTAATTAATTTTGAGAAAAAAATATAAAATTATTTTGAAAAAATTATGGTCAATTTAATTCTGGTATTTTGAAAAAAATATAAATATATATACTTTGATAAATAATTAAGTTATGTTTTGGAGAAAAACTATTATTAATTGGAAAAAAATATATATACCATGAAATTAATTTCTGGAAATTTAGTATATATATTGTTTTTCCCTGGAAAATTATGGTTGTGGTATATGTATATATATGTACTTTGAAAATTAAAGGTAATTATATTTTGCGTTGGAAAATATTATTATATATAGAAAAAGATAAATACTATATATTTTCTGGAAATTATAAATAGGTTATTATTTTTGTAGAAAAATTATGTTGATTATAATTTTGGAAAATTATAGTTATTTATGAAATTATTTTGAAAAGAGTTTTAATTAAAGTATGGTACCGGAATTATATTCGGATATACATACGGTAAAATATTTTTGGTAAAAGATAATAATAACGGGTATGAAACGGGATGGGTTATTTCGAAGTTTGGCATCATAGTATACCGAATATGTGCATTTATGTGAGTGTATATTGTTTTGTCGTATAGGTTTGATATCGGGCAGTTTCCCGAGGAGTCGGCGTCGGACCGGTCATTGTTTCCGGAGTTGAGTAATTGGCCAAGGTGAGGATGGATTTCCTTCGATATGTGCCTATATTACTCGGTTATTGTGTTTGTTGATTATTGCATGTTGCATTTGCTGTGGTTTAGTTCGGGATGTTTATCCCATTGTCCTGATTGTCGTCGGGATGTTTATCCCAGTATTGTGATTGATTTTTGAACGTTTATCCTTGAGTCGTTTTGGCACTAAATAAAATAGGTTAAATAATAAATTGTGACAAGGATGTCGATCCTTGGTTTTTGGATGGGATGTCTATCCCGGTATTTTGGTTAGGGATGTCGATCCCTACGATTTGATTTTGATGACGATAATATAATTGTCACGTGATAAGTAGTGGTACGACTCGATGGTTTAAGACTGTTTCGTGGTGGCCTTGACCTGGGTTCTTGTGATAAGCATGTCTATGCTTGGGATGTCTATCCCGTGATTATTTTTGGGATGTCTATCCCTGGGTTCGTATTTTTGGGATGTCGATCCCTGGGTTCTCTGGATTTGGTCTGGCTCCCGGAATATGTTGATAACCAGGTCTGACCTCTAGCTTATCCGTGACGGGGCCCGGAAAAGATAAAATTGGATAATTGGATTTTGTTTGAGTATTTTTGGTCTTGGACCGGTTTTGGGTCTCGTCTTGTTTTGGTGTGTTTGGCTGTTTAGCCTGTATTTGCCTTGAGTAATTATAGTGTGCATAATGATTGTCTTTCCTTCGTCGGTGAGCACTTCGGACTCACCCCTCACCTGCGGGCTTTCATCCCGTAGGATGGATCATTTGTGGTACAGGATTGGTGCATTCCAGACAGGCTGCGGCGTTATCCTTTGGACAGGGCTCGGATCCATAGTTTGCATCAGTTTCGCATACAGTGTTTTATGAGTTGTTAAGTCCTCCGCTGTGCATTGTTTTTACTATTATTGGGCCATTGGGCCGGTTGAGTTATTATTGTTGTTTTATTTATGGGCTGGTGAGCCCGGATATCTGTTGCATACACTGTATGCTGGGCTTGTTTTGATTGGGTTGTCACAGTTCCGGCACGTGTTTATTGTGTACGGTAAATACGGGTCGGGGAGTTTCAGTTTGGTAGCGGAGCGGGCATTAGGTCTTGTTGGGCAGTCCTTGTGTGTCCGTTGTCCTTGTTTGCATAGTTCGCTCCATTTGTTATTATTTTATATCATTTTAGTTAGTGCATTATGCATCCAGTCAAGGGACGCCAGCTGTCACAGAACATACACATAAGAGGTAATGATGCCATAAGTAAGCGGAAATATAAATATTATTAATAGAACTAATATTTTGATACAAACAGAAATATTACATTGATAATTTTATAAAAAAAGAAAATACATTTATCTTCTCGGAACGACGTTGACCCTGAAGCTGTTCGGGTCATTGTTGATGTTGACTTGGATGTTGTCGCTCCACGAGAACCACATGCCGCCTGCGTTGTTCTGGCCTGGAAGCTTGAACCGGTTTGCTTGAGGGAACCGGAGTGGGATGAGACCGTGATCGTCCTGAGGTTGCCACTGAGTCTCCGTGAGAAGAACCATGTTTGGTTTGTATTGGTTCTTCAGGTCCCTCAGAGTACGCGAGAACTCCTGGGAACGCCTAGCGACTCCTCTGCAGTTCCACACCAGTAGTCGGGCCTTGGGCCAAGTTACAGGCAACCGAGTGACTCTGGGCATGCTCTGGGCCATCATCGATAGTTGGTAGTAGGTGCCTTGCTCCAGGGTATGGCAAGTGGACTCTAGGTTGAACTCCTGAAGTCTTTCGGAGATGAAGAACATGATGGAGTTTGTCGATCTGTAGTAGGAGGTCCTCAGAGTGTCATGGTCATCCAGGAAGAACGTCTCTTCCATGGGCGTGATGTGTGAGTTCGGAAAGGCTAAGCTAGGGGGGGGGTGAATAGCTTTAGACCTAAAGCTGAAAATATTTGCAGGAAATAAAATGCGGAATTGAAAGAAGGACACAAGAGATTTTTATACTGGTTCACACACAACTAATTTGTGGCTAATCCAGTCCTTCAAGATTCACTTGAAGAGTTCACTATCTACCGTTAAGCTTCCGGGTGCTTAACAAACCGTTTACAACCTAGGAATTCTAATCACAAGAATCCTACACACTTGCTTGAAGATACCTCACTTCAAGACTTCTCTCAAGGAAAGAAAATCACTCTTCCTATGAGTAGCTACAAGGGAACAACCCTCTCTTTCAGTGTATGAACAACACTACAAAGATTACTCAAACAAAACTCTCTCAAGAGTGGGTATGAGTTACAATTAAGCACTAATAAGCCAACTCTCAATAATCTCAAAGGAATTGGCTCTTAAACTTGAATGATTGTTTTGCAATGAATGATGAATGAATAGAGAGTTGGTTGGTTATGAAACACAGCTGAAAATGCTCAATATGTAGCTCTGAAAAGTCATGGAGCCGTTTGAAATCCACCCAAGAAAACACCTTTAAACAAGCATAGTGGGTGCTGAAAAGTTGTCTGCTCAACGGCTACAACATCGATGTTTAAAGGTAGAACATCGATGTTTTGCCCATTAAATTTGAATTTTGGGCTAACAGTAACTAAAACATCGATGTTCTAAATCCCAACATCGATGTTATTTTGATTCTGTGAAAATGAGATGAAAACTAATCTGTGAAGAACATCGATTTTTAATTCACAACATCGATGTTATTTTGCTTCTGTGAAAAACAATTAAAGCTGACCATTGAAGAACATCGGTGTCATGAAATCCAACATCGATGTTTTGCTTATGTAAAGGATATTTTCAAAATGCAATGGTCATGAGAACATCGATGTTTGGGATGCCAACATCGATGTTATTTGCCTACTGCCAATTTTTTTGGAATATTCTTTGAAGGCAGGAACATCGATGTTTAGAATGCAACATCGATGTTATTTTGGCTCGGCAAAAACAAATTGAAACTGACCAATATGGAACATCGATGTTACAAATGGGAGCATCGATGTTATGACTAATTTTGAAAGCAACGGTCACTAGAACATCGATGTTTAGTATGCCAACATCGATGTTATTTGCCTACTGCCAAATTTTGGAAATCGTTGAAGAAATCACAACATCGATGTTTTAATTACAACATCGATGTTTTGGCACTTCTGCCAAATTTTGAGAAAAACTTGAAAACACAGAACATCGATGTTTTTGGACACAACATCGATGTTATGGACTCAAAATACAGTTTTATGACTGAGAGCATGCTATGAAATGTATGAGTGAAATTTGTTTTGTTTGAGCCAATGCCTAAGAGAAGTTGAGTGTTTTACCTTGTACAAATGGGTCCTAACTTCTCTTGCTCTTCTTTGCACTTCAACTCTTGATCATATCTTCACTTGAATTCTTGATCACTTTGGTTGAGTATTTGTTTGCTTGATTTCTTTTTGCTTCATCTTTGTTATGATCTTGGTTTGTCATTTATCAAAACCTGTAATGAATGAACCATGAAGACATAGGTTCTAACAATTTCCCCCTTTTTGATAATGACAAACACCTAGAAGTATATGCTAATGTTTATAACATAAAAATGATTCCCCCTATGTTTTACAAAGTATGATTCCCCCTATCTTGGTGCATATACTTCTTCCTATCTTCCCCCTTTTGGCATTAGCAAAAAGAAATAGCGATTAGAAGAGGTTGGGAAGTGCTTATGTAAGAAATAGGTGGAGCTTTTGAAACATATTAGCTACACCTATACACTTCTATATGTGCTGAGATGAAGAATGGTAAAAACCCTTAATCTTCTTATTGCCATTTCCTCCCATGTATATGGCACGTTCCCCCTATGGAGTTACTTTAGTGAGTGAGGGGATTACCTGCAAAAGAAGTTAGGGGACTCTCCGATGCTCAAGTCAGTAATGTTCAAAAGAATATAAGTAAGGAATGGAGAGATTACATCAAAGTAGAGTCAAGAATGCCAAGTTCAGTTCGAATACGAAAGTATGACTCTTTGTCTAAAGGCTTTGTAAAGATGTCAGTTAGTTGAAATTTTGTTTCAACAAATTCAATAGTTATATCTCCTTTAGACACATGATTCCTAATGAAGTGATGCCTAATGTCTATGTGTTTAGTTCTAGAGTGAAGGATAGGATTCTTGGTTAAGCATATGGCACTTGTGTTATCACATCGAAGAGGCACTTGACTAAGGCTTAGACCATAATCCTTTAGTTGTTGCTTCATCCAAAGAATTTGTGCACAACAACTTCCAGCGGCAATGTATTCCGCTTCGGTGGTAGAGAATGCAACACTAGCCTGTTTCTTGCTAAACCATGAAACTAATGAGCTCCCTAGGAGATGACATGTACCACTAGTGCTTTTTCGATCTAATTTGCAGCCTGCAAAATCAGAGTCGGAATAGCCTACAAGATGATGCGTAGAGCCTTTAGGATACCACAGTCCAACATTTATTGTGCCTACAAGATATTTCATTATTCGTTTTATAGCCTTAAGATGAGACTCTTTAGGACAAGATTGAAACCTTGCACACAAGCATACACTAAACATGATATCCGACCTACTTGCCGTAAGGTAAAGAAGTGATCCGATCATACCTCGATATTTCTTAATGTCAACTTTAATACCTTTCTCATCTTTGCCCAAATGGATGGAAGTGCTCATTGGTGTGGCCATTTGCTTGGAGTTATCCATTTCAAAGCGTTTGAGCAGCTCCTTGCAATACTTGGATTGGGAGATGAATGTTCCTTCCTTCATTTGTTTGACTTGTAAACCGAGGAAGAATGTCAACTCACCCATCATGGACATCTCAAACTCACTGGTCATCATGTTAGAGAATTCCTTGCACAAAGACTTATTAGTGGCACCAAAAATAATATCATCTACATAAATTTGAACCAAAAGGATGTTATGGTTTTTGTTCTTTATGAATAAGGTGGTGTCAACCTTGCCTCTATTGAACCCGTTATCCAAAAGAAATTTACTCAAACATTCATACCAAGCTCTTGGAGCTTGTTTGAGACCGTAAAGAGCTTTCTTAAGTTTGAAAACATGTTCGGGAAATCCATGATCTTCAAAACCAGGGGGTTGAGCAACATATACTTCTTCTTGAATAAAACCATTTAGAAATGCACTTTTAACATCCATTTGATATAATTTGAAGTCCATAGATGATGCAAATGCAAGCAAGAGGCGAATGGCTTCTAGTCGTGCAACGGGTGCATATGTTTCCTCAAAATCTATTCCTTCTTCTTGATTATATCCTTTAGCCACTAACCTAGCTTTGTTTCTAGTTATTATGCCATTTTCATCTAGTTTGTTTCTAAACACCCATTTTGTGCCAATTATTGTATGATCAATGGGCCTTGGAACCAATTCCCAAACATCATTACGTTTGAATTGATTTAGCTCTTCTTGCATGGCCAAGGTCCAATGTTCATCATTAATTGCTTCTGAAATAGTGGTAGGCTCAATTTGTGAAACAAATGCAATGTGCCCTATGTTATCTCTAAGAGAATTTCGAGTACTTACCCCGCGGTTGATATCACCTATTACCGTGTCAAGAGGATGATCTTTGGACTCTCGCCATGCTCTAGGTAATTCTTGGTTGATATCAACCGTTGTGTCTTGAATATCTTCCACAGGGCTTGGTTCTTCTTGTTGTGGTGTAGCCTCCATTTCTTGTTGAGGTGTTGGTTCGGTTGAAGTGCCTCCTTTCTTCCAAGAGGTGTCTTGCATATCTTCTTCTTCCTTATCATCCAATGACATCTTCTCAAGTGTACCTACAAGATCATCACAGAAATCCTTTCTCGCCAAGCGAGTATTATTCTCTGCAAATACAACATGAGGGGACTCCTCAACACTTAAGGTTCGTTTGTTAAAAACTCTATACGCCTTGTTGCGCAATGAATAGCCTAGAAAGATGCCTTCATCCGATTTTGCATCAAATTTACCCAAATTGTCTTTTCCATTATTATGCACAAAACATTTGCAGCCAAAGACTCTAAGATGGGAAATATTTGGTTTTCTTCCCTTGTATAATTCATAGGGTGTTTTCATGAGTAATGGCCTAATGACTGCTCGGTTTAACACATAGCAAGCCGTACTAACGGCATCAGCCCAGAAATATTTAGGAATGTTAGCCTCATTGAGCATAGTTCTTGCCATTTCCTCAAGGCACCTATTTTTGCGTTCAACAACGCCATTTTGTTGTGGTGTCCGAGGGGCTGAGAAATTGTGCTCAATGCCATGTTTATCACAAAAAGCCGAAAAATGATTGTTTTCAAATTCTCCTCCATGATCACTCCTAATGCAAGCAACTAAGCAATCTTTTTCCTTTTGAACTTTCTTAAGAAAGCTCTTAAATGTATCAAATGCTTCACTTTTATGAGTAAGAAATAAAGTCCAAGTGAATCTAGTATAATCATCCACAATAACAAAAGCATAATAGTTCCCTCCAAAGCTTTTAATTTGTGAGGGACCAAAGAGATCCATGTGCAAAAGTTGAAGTGGTCTAGATGTTGAGACAACGTTTTTAGAATGAAACGAAGCTCGCACTTGCTTCCCCTTTTGACATGCATCACATATGGAATCCTTCTCAAATCTAATTTTTGGAATGCCAACTACTAAGTCTTGATTAACTAGTTTGTTTAGCATTTTCATATTAACATGACCTACTCTACGATGCCATAACCACATATCATCTTCTTTGCTCATTAGACATTTAGAAAATTTTGATGAAGACTCTTCTAAGTTAGCCATATAAATATTGTCAATTCTATCACCTTGTAGAATGATCTTATTATCACTAAGACGTTCTACGGTGCATGACTTGGAATCAAAGATTACACGATTTCCCTTATCACATAATTGACTTATGCTTAAGAGATTGTGTTTAAGACCCTTAACAAGTAAAACATTATCAATGGAGGAAGACTCATCTTTGCCAACCGAGCCAATGCCGATGATCTTTCCTTTGTTGTTGTCTCCAAAGACAACGTTTCCTCCATTTGATGGCCTTATTTGCAAAAATTTGGATGCTTCTCCGGTCATGTGCTTGGAGCATCCGCTATCAAGGTACCAAAGTACACTTGATGCCTTCAAGCATACCTACAACATCAAATCAATGAGATTTAGGTACCCAAATCTTATTGGGTCCTTGAGTGTTAGGTGCATAGTGGTTATGAGCTTCTTCTTGAGCCCAGTGCCTATGCCTAGTGAAACAAACAGGAGCAATATGTCCTATTCTATTGCAATAATGACAAATGACATTTGGGTTATGCATTCTTCTAGGTTGATAGTAGTTACTATGTTTCCTATACTTATGCATATTACTCACTTTGTTTACCTTAGGTTGTACCTTAGGTTTCTTTGATTCAACTTTATGTCTTTTAGGTTCATTTCTAAAACCTATTCCATGCCTAGTAGATTGCAAATTACCTAGCATAGAATTCAGATTCTTATGAGGAGTATTAAACTTTTTCAGGGTTGTCTCAAGTTGTTCAACTTGTTTCCTCAAAGGTGTACATGATGAACATTCCTCTATACTTTTCTTTTCAAGCATCTTATTTTCATTCTTCAGCTTCTCATTTTCACATGCGAATTTTTCATTTTGTTCTTTTAAGGAGCCACATGATACACATTCCTTAGGTATGTCTAGAGTCTTAATTTCTTCCTTAAGATTCATATTCTCATTAGATACATTTTCCATATCTTTTTCCAAAGTTACAACTTGTTTCTTTAAGCTCTTATTGACTTTAGAAATAGAAATGAATTCACCGTAAAGCTCATCAAATGCATTTTGCAACTCTTCATATGTGAAATTTTCATTTGGAGAAGTGGTACTTACCTCTTCCGGTTCTTCCCTTGCCATGAGACATAGGTTAGCAGTTTCTTCTTCATCGCTATCGGATTATTCATCACCGGAATCGCCTCCCCATGAGATGTATGCCCTTTGCTTCTTGTAGGACTTCTTCTCCTTTTCCTCCTTTGCTTTGGGGCATTTTGGCTTGATGTGCCCACTCTCTCCACACCCATAGCATTTGGGTGGTCCAGACATCTTTCTCCCTTACTTTACAAACTCCTTCTTCATGAATTTGTGGAATTTGCGGATGACAAGTCCGAGTTCTTGATCATCATCGCTAGAGTCCGATTCAGGAAGTTCTTGTGTCTTGGAGGTAGAAGCTTTGAGAGCTATTGTCTTCTTCTTTGGTTCCTGCATGGAAGGCAAAGAGGGTTTAAGAATAGTAGTTTCATAAGTTATAAGATTACCTCTTAGTCCATCAATCGTTGTGTTGTTGATGCAGATGTTTTCGTAGATGGCATCCGCCTTTGATCGCCACTCGGGAGTGAGACTTCGAAGAACCTTTCTGACCAAGTCCTTGTCGGAGTAGACCTTCTTGAGAGCATGAAGCTCATTTATGATTTTGGAGAAGCGGTCGAACATCTCCTTAATTCCTTCGTTCTCCTTCATTCGAAAGAGTTCGTAATCTGCGGTGAGGGAGTTGATTTTGGCCTCTCGAACTTGATCGGTTCCTTCGTAGGTAACCTCCAGCTTATCCCACATTTCTTTTGCGGTTGTGCAACAGGAGACTTTTCGATAATCGTCGGGATTGACTGCACAATAGAGCATGTTGATTGATTTGGCATTGTTTTCCACCAATACAATGTTTGCAGCATTGTACTCCTCCTCCGTCTTTGGCACTTGGACTTCACCAACTTTCTTCATCGGAATTTGCTCTCCAATCTTCATGATTCGCCAAAGAGCATAGTTGTTGGATTGGAGGAAAATTCTCATCCTCTCCTTCCAGTAGCTGTAATTGGTGCCATCAAAGTACGGTGGACGAACGGTTGAATGTCCTTCGAAGATTAGGGGGGGGGGGGGGGGGGGGGGGGTGAATAGCTTTAGACCTAAAGCTGAAAATATTTGCAGGAAATAAAATGCGGAATTGAAAGAAGGACACAAGAGATTTTTATACTGGTTCAAACACAACTAATTTGTGGCTAATCCAGTCCTTCAAGATTCACTTGAAGAGTTCACTATCTACCGTTAAGCTTCCGGGTGCTTAACAGACCGTTTACAACCTAGGAATTCTAATCACAAGAATCCTACACACTTGCTTGAAGATACCTCACTTCAAGACTTCTCTCAAGGAAAGAAAATCACTCTTCCTATGAGTAGCTACAAGGGAACAACCCTCCCTTTCAGTGTATGAACAACACTACAAAGATTACTCAAACAAAACTCTCTCAAGAGTGGGTATGAGTTACAATTAAGCACTAATAAGCCAACTCTCAATAATCTCAAAGGAATTGGCTCTTAAACTTGAATGATTGTTTTGCAATGAATGATGAATGAATAGAGAGTTGAGTGGTTATGAAACACAGCTGAAAATGCTCAATATGTAGCTCTGAAAAGTCATGGAGCCGTTTGAAATCCACCCAAGAAAACACCTTTAAACAAAGCATAGTGGGTGCTGAAAAGTTGTCTGCTCAACGGCTACAACATCGATGTTTAAAGGTAGAACATCGATGTTTTGCCCATTAAATTTGAATTTTGGGCTAACGGTAACTAAAACATCGATGTTCTAAATCCCAACATCGATGTTATTTTGATTCTGTGAAAATGAGATGAAAACTGATCTGTGAAGAACATCGATGTTTAATTCACAACATCGATGTTATTTTGCTTTTGTGAAAAACGATTAAAGCAGACCATTGAATAACATCGATGTCATGAAATCCAACATCGATGTTTTGCTTATGTAAAGGATATTTTCAAAATGCAACGGTCATGAGAACATCGATGTGGGATGCCAACATCGATGTTATTTGCCTACTGCCAATTTTTTTGGAATATTCTTTGAAGGCAGGAACATCGATGTTTAGAATGCAACGATGTTATTTTGGCTCGGCAAAAACAAATTGAAACTGACCAATATGGAACATCGATGTTACAAATGGGAACATTGATGTTATGACTAATTTTGAAAGCAACGGTCACTAGAATATCGATGTTTAGTATGCCAACATCGATGTTATTTGCCTACTGCCAAATTTTGGAAATCGTTGAAGAAATCACAACATCGATGTTTTAATTACAACATCGATGTTTTGGCACTTCTGCCAAATTTTGAGAAAAACTTGAAAACACAGAACATCGATGTTTTTGGACACAACATCGATGTTATGGACTCAAAATACAGTTTTATGACTGAGAGCATGCTATGAAATGTATGAGTGAAATTTGTTTTGTTTGAGCCAATGCCTAAGAGAAGTTGAGTGTTTTACCTTGTACAAATGGGTCCTAACTTCTCTTGCTCTTCTTTGCACTTCAACTCTTGATCATATCTTCACCTGAATTCTTGATCACTTTGGTTGAGTATTTGT
Organism: Turnera subulata; assembly: GCA_028386065.3. Lineage (NCBI taxonomy): Eukaryota > Viridiplantae > Streptophyta > Magnoliopsida > Malpighiales > Passifloraceae > Turnera > Turnera subulata. Next base: position 173,629 of record JAKUCV010004204.1, read on the forward strand.
TTGCTTGATTTCTTTTTGCTTCATCTTTGTTATGATCTTGGTTTGTCATTTATCAAAACCTGTAATGAATGAACCATGAAGACATAGGTTCTAACATGATGAAGAACCACAACGAGTAGAGTTCGTCGACGAAGACCAGACGCGGCATCCTGCCGAGCTCGTTCGGTAGTTCTTCTGGACGCTCGTTGACCATGCTGTAGGCCAGACAGTTTCTTCTGCCTAGATTGGCACCCTCGACGAAGAAGACGGATGACGGAGCAGGCATTGTGTTGGGACGTGTTGGTGTTTTTTTTTTTTCAGAGTTTTGTGGTTTTGGTTGCCTGGATGCTTTGTTTGCTTTAAATGCTTTTGATGATTTATACCTCACCGCTCAGTTTCTTTTACACTCTTATGGGGAGCGTGTTTACTGTTTTCGATTTTCAAGATTTTCTTTTTGAAAAATTTGCTGTTGCTTCATTTATTGCCTTGTTACTTTACACGTTTTTCGGGCTAGAATGCCAGAGTTTTTCAGCCTTTTTCCATCTCATGATTTTCTTTCACTCTGGCTACCTTGTCCTTTCTTTTTATGGTTTTTCTATATTTTCCTGCATCTTTTATCACATGCATTCGTGGCCGTTGAGGCTAGACTGATGGGACCATACCTCGAGTAGAGCGCATGTGCGACAAGCTTACACCTGCTCGAATATCATGGAGGGATACGAGACTTGACAGACGTTTTTGGCTCATGCGGAATTTGTGAACAAGTGGATAACGTCTCTTTCGAGGGACGCAGGACGCTCTCGTGATCGTCACCGTGCGAGTTAACGGATGTCTTTTTCACGTGGGAACCGACATCACCGTTAGTTGCGCGTATCACGTTTCTCGGGATCGAGGATGTTTACGATCGATCTAGGGCACCGATCATGAAAACGTGTTTTGTTTAACTTCTTTATGTTTTGGTTTTGTTAAATGAATTTTGTTTTTAATTTCTTTATAGTTGATTTTATATTCTTATAGTTGATTTTTATTTTGCTTTGAGATGTTTTATTTTTCTGTTTAACGAGAGATTACGTAACACAAGAGATTTTGATTTAAAAAAGAAAGCTTATTTTATTTATTCATAATAGTTTTACAACAGGAGAAGAAGTACTCTATGGAGTTACTTGCTTCTCTAGATCTTTTACAAGTTTTTGGACGGTCTTCATGTGAGAGAAGAGCTCCGCGCACGCCAGTTCGATCTGCAACACCGCTGAACTGATCTTCTTCAGTGAGACGTTCAGCTGTGTCAGTGTCTACTGCGAAGTGCTGCTCTCAACTATCGCTTTGCCCTTCTTATCCTCAGCTTTCTTGGGAGCACGTCTCTTACGCCGTCTGCTGGAGACGACCATGTGTTCCTTCAGGCCGATGATGTTCGTCTTGAACCGTTTCTTGGGAGGTTCTTCATCGGAGCTTGTCGGGAAGGCAGTACCGCCGATGTAGCTATTGTTCTCGGAGTCTGAGGTCGTTCTTGATCTCAGTGGAGAGTCCATGACTGTGTGTGAGTATGCCAGTCATGAGGTTTGGTTCTTATAGAGGATGAGATGTCGCTTAAGGGTATAAGCGACATATTGCGTTGAGTTTGGACACCTGGCAGAGTATGCCAGAAGCTTATTGTGGTAGGACCCACGGATAAGACGGAATTTCGAGGACAAAATTCTTTTTAACGTGGGTAGACTGTAACAGCCCGGGTAAAAATTTTGATTTTTACCGGGACTGTAAAAGTCTTTTTACCGTGATTTACTGTTGAATTAATCTTGGGTAATTAATTCAAGGTAAATCGGGCGTCGTTTTTCGAAACCGAGAGTTTTCCCGCGCTCGTGATTTTTTCATGGATTTTTCGGGCCTAAGTTGGTATTTTTCGGGTCCCGAGATTTTCGGAAAAATCCAACCGGAAAATAACTAAGGGGGTATCAGTTATTTTCTGGTCCGGACCGGACTCGCTCTATAATGCAGACAGGCTGCATTATTGATGAATTACAGGTGAAATAGTAATTTACGTCTATAAAAGCAGAGGAAGAAGAAAGCAGGGGAGGGGAAGAAGAGAAGAGTAAAAAAAAAAGAAAGAGAGAAAAAAAGAGAAGAAAAGGAAAAAGAAAAAAAAGAAAAAAAGGAATAAATAAAAAAAAACAGAAAAAATAGAAAAAAATAAACAGAGAGGGAGTGGAGAAAAAAAGGAAAGAAAAAAAAGAAATTCAGAAAATAGAAAGGAAACGGGAGAAAAAAAGAAGAAAATAAGAAAATTCAGAAAAAGAAAAAAAAAAGAGGAAGGAACAGTTCGTCACCCCCAAGCGCCCCTGCACTGTTCACGCGAAGCCGTTCCCCGCCGCGTCTCGTGCCACCGCCGCTGCCACCGTGCTCGCCGTCCCGTCGCCGACCTGTTGCCGTCGCCCCCGTGCCGTTCCGTCCACCGTAGCGCCGTGACGCGCCGTTGACCCGGCAGAGAACCCGGCGGATCTGTTTCTTCCGCGCCGCTGCTCAGCATCCTGCCGTCGCCGCGCCGCCGTTCCACTGCCCATGGAGTCGCCATCGTCCGCCGCTGTTGTTCGTGTGTTCGCCTCCCTTCCTCGCGCTCTCGCCGTCGTCGCCAGCCGCTGCAACCCGAGGTGAGCAGATCCGGGTCGAGTTTGACCCGTCTCCATATGGGTTGCGGTTGGGTTGAGTTTTGGGTTGTGGGCTTTGTGTGGGTTGGGCCGAATGGGTGTTGGGCCAGGCTGGGCGTGGGCCTATGTTCGGGCCTGCTTCCTTGGTCTGGGCCGGCACTGTTCCGCCCACTCCGTTCAATTTTTTAAAAAACAATATATATATATTTTTATTTATTTATTTATATTCTGGTAATTAATTTTGAGAAAAACATATATAATTATTTTGAGAAAATTATGGTCAATTTAATTCTGATATTTTGAGAAAAATATAAATATATATACTTTGATAAATAATTAAGTTATGTTTTGGAGAAAAACTATTATTAATTGGAAAAATATATATATACCATGAAATTAATTTCTGGAAATTTAGTATATATATTGTTTTTCCCTGGAAAATTATGGTTGTGGTATATGTATATATATGTACTTTGAAAATTAAAGGTAATTATATTTTGCGTTGGAAAATATTATTATATATAGAAAAAGATAAATACTATATATTTTCTGGAAATTATAAATAGGTTATTATTTTTTTGGAAAAATTATGGTGATTATAATTTTGGAAAATTATTGTTATTGATGAAATTATTTTGAAAAGAGTTTTAATTAAAGTATGCTACCGGAATTATATTCGGATATACGTACGGTAAAATATTTTTGGTAAATGATAATAATGGGTATGAACCGGGATGGGTTATTTCGCAGTTTGGCATCATAGTATACCGAATATGTGCATTTTATGTGAGTGTATATTGTTTTGTGGTATAGGTTTGATATCGGGCAGTTTCCCGAGGAGCCGGCGTCGGACCGGTAATTGTTTCCGGAGTTGAGTAATCGGCCAAGGTGAGGATGGATTTCCTTTGATATGTGCCTATATTACTCGGTTATTGTGTTTGTTGATTATTGCATATTGCATTTGCTGTGGTTTGGTTCGGGATGTTTATCCCATTGTCCTGATTGTCGTCGGGATGTTTATCCCAGTATTGTGATTGATTTTTGAACGTTTATCCTTGAGTCGTTTTGGCACTAAATAAAATAGGTTAAATAATAAATTGTGACAAGGATGTCGATCCTTGGTTTTTGGATGGGATGTCTATCCCGGTATTTTGGTTAGGGATGTCGATCCCTACGATTTGATTTTGATGACGATAATATAATTGTCACGTGATAAGTAGTGGTACGACTCGATGGTTTAAGACTGTTTCGTGGTGGCCTTGACCTGGGTTCTTGTGATAAGCATGTCTGTGCTTGGGATGTCTATCCCGTGATTATTTTTGGGATGTCTATCCCTGGGTTCGTATTTTTGGGATGTCGATCCCTGGGTTCTCTGGATTTGGTCTGGCTCCCGGAATATGTTGATAACCAGGTCTGACCTCTAGCTTATCCGTGACGGGGCCCGGAAAAGATAAAATTGGATAATTGGATTTTATTTGAGTATTTTTGGTCTTGGACCGGTTTTGGGTCTCGTCTTGTTTTGGTGTGTTTGGCTGTTTAGCCTGTATTTGCCTTGAGTAATTATAATGTGCATATTGATTGTCTTTCCTTCGTCGGTGAGCACTTCGGACTCACCCCTCACCTGCGGGCTTTCATCCCGTAGGATGGATTATTTGTGGTACAGGATTGGTGCATTCCAGACAGGCTGCGGCGTTATCCCTTGGACAGGGCTCGGATCCATAGTTTGCATCAGTGTCGCATACAGTGTTTTGTGAGTTGTTAAGTCTTCCGCTGTGCATTGTTTTTACTGTTATTCGGCCATTGGGCCGGTTGAGTTATTATTGTTGTTTTATTTATGGGCTGTTGAGCCCGGATATCTGTTGCATACACTATATGCTGGGCTTGTTTTGATTGGGTTGTCACAGTTCCGGCACGTGTTTACTGTGTACGGTAAATACGGGTCGGGACGTATCACAACAGCCCATCATCATAAACAAGTCACCCGAACCCCGGGAACATCAACAATGACACAACCAGCCCAATGGCCCAACAATAGCAATAAATAGCACAGCGGAAGACTTAATAACTCAAAAAGGACACCGTATGCGACACTGTTGCAAAACTATGGATCTGAGTCCTGTCCAAGGGATAACGCCGCAGACTGTCTGGAATGCATCATACCTGAACCACAAATAACTCAACCTACGGGATGAAAGTCCGCAGGTGAGGGGTGAGCCTGAAGTGCCCACCAACCATGGATAAACAATCAATATACAACACTAAAAATTACTCAAGGTTGAAAACAGGCATAACAACCAAAATACACCAATCCAAAAGACTCGACCAAAACTGGTCCATGACCAAAAAGACTTAAAAAAAATTTAATTTCCAATTTTATTTTTCCGGGCCCCGCCACGGATAAGCTAGGGGTCAGACCTGCTCTCAACATATTTCGGGTGCCAGATCAAATCCAAGAGAGCCCAGGAATCGACATCCCAAAATAGTAACCCAGGGATAGACATCCCAAATATAATCACGGGATAGACATCCCAAGCATAGACATGCTTATCACAAGTAACCCAGATCATGGCCACTACAAAACAGTCTTAAACCATCGAGTCGTACCACTACTTACCACATGACAATTATATCATCGTCATTCAGAACCAAATCTCAGGGATCATCATCCCTAACCAAAACACAGGGATAGACATCCCAATCCAAACCAAGGATCGACATCCTTATCACAATTTATTATTTAAACCATTTTTCTTTATACCAAAAAGACACAGGGATAAACGTCCCAAAACTCAATGCACGGGGATAAACATCCCAAATTCAAATCATGGCACTGGGATAAACATCCCGAAACAAACCACAGCAAATGCAACACTCAACAGTGCAACAATCATCAAACACAACAACCGAGTAATATAGGCACATATCGAAGGAAATCCATCCTCACCTTAGCCGATTACTCAACTCTGAAGACAATGACCGGTCCAAAGTCGGCTCCTAGGGAAACTGCCCGATATCATAACCTATACAACAAAACAACATGCTCACATAAATGCACATATTCGGTATACTATGATGCCATAAATTGTAAATTAAACCCCCTTGGTTATAAATCATCATCTCCATAAAATTATTATACTTGCCAAAATATAATTACCAAATATTATCATTTATTTTTTTTAAAAAAGTATTATTATATATACTTAGTGAAATATTCCCCAGAATATACACTACCATATTTATCGTCATCATTTACCATTATTAATCCATTTCTAAAGATAATATATCGTATTTATATCCGGGTGTTATTCCAGTATCTTATACTTTGGTAATACTTATTCCAAAAATATTTGCAAATAATTATGTAGCATACATTCTTTTCTTAAAATAATTTTTCCATAAAATATAATTTATATAAACTATATGTTTTTCCAAACGCATACTTACCATAAAATAATTTCTGAACAATTACTAACGTGCATATATATGTATATATATCTTTTTCCAAAAGTAATTATCATAACATATATCAAATATATTTACCATATAATTTTTCCCAGAAAATAATAACATATATATATTTTCCAAAATACTCATAGTATATATATCATTTTCTACGAATTTATCATAGGACAGTAATTCTTTTATAGGTCATTTTCCAAAAATAATCATGTCATATAATCGTACCATATATACTCAAAAGGCTCGTAAAATGTGTTTCCAGAAAATGTATATTATATATTATTTTCCAAAAAATTATATTTTATATAAAACCCCTTTTATATCAGAGTTATATATATATTATTATTATTTCTCTCTCTTTTTTTTTTTTTACGGAATGGGCCCATGGCTCAAGCCGAGCCAAACTCAAGAAACCCATATGCAAAGCCCAGACTCAGGCCAGCAACCCGGCCCAAGCACAACTCAGGTCCAGAGTGCAAGGCTGAAGTGCAAGCCTAGCAGTAGGGCAACGAGCCCAAGCCAAACTTGGCCCACTGCCTATGCAACCCTAAAACCCGACCCAGAGACCTTTATTTGGGTCGTCTTCAACCCGCGGGTCCACTCACCTAGCAGCGGCGGGTGGCGCGACGAGCGGCGGTGCAGCACGGCTGGCGGAGCGACGCGAGCAGGGGACAGTGAGGTGGAGGCGATGGGAGGCGTATGGCAGCGGCTGCAGGCGTGCTACCCGGTCGTCGCCGGTTGTGGGCCGTCGTACGTGGAGAGGAAAATGAAGCGGCAGCGTACGTCCTGCAGCGACGAGCAAGATAGCACCAGTCACAGGGTCGACGCTTGCCGTGGAGAAGGAAGGAGAGGTCGGCCTCTAGTGCACGATCGAAGTTCGTGCATTGCTCCTCGATTTGCTGCTCTTGGTGGTGGCGAGTTGTTCGACTTCCGGTGGAGCCGAGCCTGTCTCGTCTGGCGGCAGTTGCAAGCAGAGCAGGGCGGCGGCGCGGCGGTTCGGGGGCTCGGTCGGTGGTGCCGGTTCACGGGGAGGAGAAGAGGGAAGAGGAAGTGAAGGTGTGGGGGTGTTGGGTATCCCAAAACGAGGGCTGGTGTTTGTGTTTTTTTTTTTTGTTTCTGTATGAGGAGTTGTGCAGGCAGGAAAGGGACGAGAAGCTGGGTTTGTGTGTGTTTTGCAGAGAGTGGAGTACTGGGTTGTGAGGTTTGCAGGAGAAGGTGGTGTGCCTTGTTACTAGTAAAGCACGGGTGGTACAGGAAGAAGGCAGCTCACAGGTGACACAGGAGAAAGACTGCGCCGCCTGCATTATTGCCACAATAATGCAGACGTGTCCAAACCGGACCAAAAAATAACTGATGTACCCACTTAACTATTTTCCGATGTGATTTTTATAAGGATTCCGGGACCCGAAAAATACCAACTTTGGTCCGAAAAGTCCACGGAAAAATCTCGAGCGCGGGAAAAGACTCGATTTCGAAAAATAATGCTCGGTTTATGTTGAATTAATTACCCAAGATTAATTGATTCGGTAAATCACTGTAAAAAGTCTTTTACAGTCCCGATAAAAATACCAAATTTTTACCCGGGCTGTTACAGTCTACCCACCTTAAAAAGAATTTCGTCCTCAAAATTCCGTCTTATCCGTGGGTCCTACCACGATAAGCTTCTGGTATACTCCACCAGGTGTCCAAACTCAACGCGAGATACCGCTTATACCCTTAAGAAACATCTCATCCTCTATAAAAACCGAACCTCATGACTGGCAAACTCACACACAGTCATGGACTCTCCACTGAGAACAAAAACCACCTCAGACTCCGAGGATAACAGCTATATCGGTGGTACCGCTTTCCCGACAAGCTCTGATGAAGAACCTCCCAAGAAGCGGTTCAAGACAGACACCATCAGTCTAATGGAAGATATTGTGGTCTCCCAAGACAGCGAAAGAAGCGTGCCAATAAGAAAGCTGAGGATAGGAAGGGCAAGGCAACGGCTGAAAGCAGCACTCCACTGCAGACACTATCACAGCTGAACGTCTCACTGAGAAAGGTCAGCTCGGCGGTGAAGCAGATAGAACAGGCATGTGCGGAACTCTTTCCTCACGTGAAAAACATACAAAAGCTTGTAAAAGACCTTGAGAAGCAAGTAACTCCTTAGAGTACTTCTTCTCCATATTGTAAAACTGTTATGAAATAAATAAAACAAGCTTGTCCTTTTTCAAAATAAAACTCTTTTTGCAATTATGAAAATCTCAAGTTAAACAGAAAATTAAAACTTCTCAAAGCAGAACAAAAATCAACAATAAGGATATAAAATCAAACATAAAAAATTAAAAACAAAACACGTTTAACAAAACCAAAACATGGAGAAGTTAAAACAAAAACATATTTTTCATGATCAGCGCTCATATCGATCGTAAACATCCTCGATCCCGAGAAATGTAACATGCACAGCTAACGGTGACGTCGATTCCCCTCGTGAAAAAGACATCCGTTAACTCGCAAGGCGATGATCACGAGATCGTCCTGTGTCCCTCGATTGAAACGATATCCACCTGTCCACAAGCCAAAAACGTCTTCCAGACATCGTATCCCTCCACGATGTCCAAACAGATGTATCCTTGTCGCAAATGCACTCCACTCGAGGTACGGTCCCATCAATCTAGCCACAACGGTCACGGATGCATGTGATAAAAGATGCAGAAAAAAGTCATAAAAAGAATAAAGCAAGGTAACCAAACGTGAAGGAAAAAGGTATGATGAAAACGAGCTGAAAAATACTTGCGTTTGTAGCCCAAAAAACGTATAAAGTGATGAAGCAATAAATGGGGCAACAGCAAAATTTTCAAAAAGCAACACCTTGAAAACGAAAACGGTTTGGAGTTTTGTGAAAAGAATCTACTTTTCCAATCCCCGAGAAATATTTTATTTTTATTTTATTTTTCTTTTTTCTTTTTATTTTTCTTTTTCTTTTGCTTTTTCTTTTTCTTTACCTTCTTTTTTTTTTCTACCCTCTTTTTTTTTCCTTTTTTTTCTTTTTTTTTCATTTCCATCTCTTCTTCTTTTTCTTTTTCCTTTTTTTTCTGCTTCTTCTTTTTTTTCTTTTTCTTTTTTTTTTCCTTCTTTTCCTTCCTATTTCTTCTTCTTCTTTTCTTTTTTTTTTTTTNTATAAAAGATAGTGCGGTGAGAAGCAAATCATCAAAAGCATTTTGAAAGCGAGTTTGTAAAACACGTTTAGAAAAACTAAACACAAAACACCTTCAGAAAAAACACATAACTCGCCCAGACAGAATGCCTGCTCCATCGTCCCTCTTCTTCGTCGAAGGTGCCTCCCTAGGCAGAAGAAACCGGCTGGCCTACAGCCTGATCAACGAATGTCCAGAGGAACTGTAACGTCCCGTATTTTCGGTATTTAGTTTTTATGGAATTTTCAAAATTCTTGGAATTGAATTTCCAATTTTACCCTCGAAATTTTCTTCGGGTATTTATGTTCAAGGAAAAATATCCTGTTATCTTGTGATATTATCTTTTATGTGGAAGTAAATCTTTATTCAGGATTAATTTGGGGAAAATTGAATGTTATTAGTGTTTGTGTCTAAAACACAGGTTGGGTGTAGTTTGGTTCTAAACTACGTCGTTTTGGGAACCTAAAAAAAAAATAGGCTTAATAGGTGTTTCCCCCCCCCCCCCCCCCTCAATTTGGCAGTCATTTTGATTCTAGCCCATCAGTTTTTAAAGTTTCTATTTTGCCCCTTCAGTTTGGTTTTGACCGAAATTTTTATTCCACCCCACAGATTGACCGGATATTTGTTTGACGTGTCAGTTTTAAAACACGCGTCAAATTTTTATTTGCAGTTGAGCCAATCTAACAGCTAGCTTCCCTAACCCGCACTAATTAATCCAACCGAACCTATCGCCCAAAAAAAGCCCGAATCAACTCCTCCTTAATTTTTTTTTTTTAAAAAAAACTCAACAAAATAATCAGATCTCTCAAACCCAGGTCTCCTCAATATCTCTCAACAAGATAACAAATAAGCTTTTTTCCTGTGCCATTGACATCGCAAGCTAAGGACACCTTGTTTCTACTTTTTTGCTAATTTATATCAACTTTGCAAAACTAAATTTTGCATTCCATGAAATTCTATTCCGATACTAGCAAGCTTTGTTTACTTAATTTTTTTAATCTTGGAATGTGAACATGAAAAAACTACCTTCAGGTATATGTTTTTGCGAAAATCCAACAAGAGATGATGAAATTGAATTCGTCAAGGGGGAAATGAAAAATAGAAAAAAAAAGGAAAACATCCTAACTAAAGTACAAGTACAAACTCACCCAACCTTACTTGTACCGCAAAAGTGCAGTTCCATGGTAAATAATGCACACTGGCAGAAACAATAAGACAATTCCTTTTTTATGAAGCTTCGACATATTTCTTTTCAATGGGATGAAACAATCTACAATCACAAACTTAAGATCTACTAGAACCCAAACTGACCTTGAAAAATACATCACAACATGGCATTACACGAGTACAACATGATTTTAATTGTTTACCAGTAGTAGAACATCATAAAGGGGCTGGCGAAATGGACGAAACAAATTGCAGCAATAGCCGGCAAACAGATCCGGATGGCCTGAGGAGATCTACGTAGCAAGCGAGGGAGAAAATGGGAGCGAACTATGGACGTTATGAGGTGGAGGAGATGCAAGCAATGACCGGGATAAAGATAGAAGGGCCAACCACTGAAGGGGAGACGAGGCAAGATGACGCCATCTCTGAGAGAGCTTGAGAGGGATCGAATTATCTAGTTGAGTTTTTCTTTTTCCTTTTTTTATCAGACTACAAGAGAGATAAGATCAAAAAAGATTATAAGAGAGGTCGGGTCGGTCTTTTTGGGGTGATGGGCTGGGTGTCTGAGTTTGGGTCGATAAGGGGAGCAATTTTTTTAATTAGCTTATGGACGAATGAAAATTTGCTATATGTTCTAAAATTGACACATCATCAAATTATCCGGTCAATGTATGGGGCATGGTTTAAAACACCGGTCAAAACCAAATTGAAGGTGCAAAATCAAAATTTTTATAATTGGGGGTTAAAATCAAAGTGACTGCCAAATTGAAGAGGGAAGGAGCCTATTAAGCCAAAAAAATACACAGCTTGACCAGATTAGGATGTTGACCTTGCCTAAGTTCAAAACTACGTTTTGAACTTGGCTGAAATTAAGCATTAACCCTAGGGTATAAAAGGCAAACTCTTCTTTCTCTCCACTCATTCTTTTTCTCTCTCGAATGGCCACACCTTTCTTTTCCTTTCTTATTTTTTCTCTCAAATCATCATCTCTCCAAGCCCTCACACTCCAATCGTCACTATAAACAGTTGGGGAGCTTGTACTTGGAATTCCTCTTGGTGGCATTCGGGTCTGCTCCGGCGAGGCCTTTCTTAGTAGTGGTTGTTAGTGGCTCTTGGATTGCTATTATTTAGGGCATGCTGATTTGTCTCAAAGTTCATCCTGCAGTATTCGGTAAGCCTTGTGACTTGGAGTGAAAATTAAGCGCAGTACCGACAAATTTGGGTAATAATATAATCGTTTTCCACTATCCATAGTTGCGGATTTGATAAGTATTGCAAATTGCTTGTTTGATGGCGTGGAGTTGAATACATAATTTAAAGTAACAGGTGTCTTTTTACGTTTGCACTGATTGAACAAGATAAATGAATTTTATTACTCAAGGCTGATTAATAACTATTAAACTTGGGGACGCAACATTAACTTTGTGGATTTTATGTAAGTCCAGGTTAGTGGGTATTGCATGTTTGAATCAGTATTTTATGGGTACAGGGTGTCACATGTTTGAATCATCATTTTATAGGTACAATTATACTTGGTTTTTGACATTCTTTTTCTAGTGGCTATTTAACAATCACAGTCGGTTGCCGTTTAACCAATAACCAAACGGCTTATTCATATAAATTAAACTGTGACAGAGTAAGGTTTGCAGCATCAAGGCTTGGTTTCCACACTTGGATTTTTCGGTGCATTCATGACATATACACCTAATATCTCTTGAAACTTGTTATAACGGTTGTTTTTAAATAGTCTTCAATTCTCCAAAACTTTGGGTTTAGACCCTAAATCGTTTTCCTTTAAGAGGGTTTCCAATTCTTAATGGGCTATATTAAACTCAAAGGTTTGTTCCTTTTATGTTTGAATTTTATACTTTCAGGTCAAGTCTTGCATACATGATTAATCTGGTGGTGTTAAATGATTTTTAGTTTCCAAATGGATTTCAACAAAATTTGTTGTAACGGACTTAGTGGACTGATCGGTTTGAGGATGAAACTATGATTAATTCAATTGATTAAATCTAGTTCCATGAAGCCGTGCGGTGTAATTATTTGTTGGGCTTTAGGCCAAGCATTAAAGACAAAATGAAATTGGATGCCATAAAAACCAAGTTGAAACTTCCTAGTCTATTATATTAAAATCTGGTGCCTAACTTGTAATACGGAACTCAATTTTGATATGGTTTTCTTTAATTATAATATTGGGGCCTAGATTCCAATCTTTTTACGTAGCTTTGCAGGGTTGATTCTTTTGCGTTTGTCATGCATGTTGCTTATGGTCTTTTGGTGTGTGTGCTTTGTGGATAGAAGTGTCTATATTTGTAGGCTCTGGTTATATTTAGACGGCAGGACAAGCACTAGCATCTAAGGTTTCAGGTGCGGACATATAAACCTTTGTATGCGTTACTGCCTACAATACTCGGTTCATTGTCTTGGTATATAAAGTGGTATTATTTGTTTGGCCTTGAATGTTGTATGCATGCTTGCCTGCTTTGTGGATGTTCTTGCTTACACCTTGTATCTTATTGATGATACCTCTAATGCAGTGTGCATGATTATGTGAACTGTGTACCAGTGTGATATAATATGCCTGTTGAGCATGACTTGTTTTGTGTGTTAAATAACGTGATATATGGTTTTGTGGTTTGTGTGGTGGACTGTGGGCTGTAGGCCCGGACTTGAGAATAAGATGTTAAATCCACACAAACCTGGATAATCATATGTAATGGTACACAAAACTCTTTAAGCATAAATAATAAATTATAATAATTCTACTGTGGGGCTGTTGACCGGTTGGTTCGAGCGGGAAGTGATACCCCTCGGGATTACATGCGGAATAGCGTGGTTTATGCGGTTTAGCGTATGGGTCTGTGATGACCGGTTCTACCTCCCTCTTTTTACCTCCCCCTTTCTACCTCCCTCCCTCTCTCTCTCTCTCTCTCTCTCTCTCTCTCTCTCTCTATGATGATATTTGGGCTTGGGCCCTGGTTGTATTTGGGCTTACGCCCTGGTTGTCTGATCAGACGGGACCGAGCTCGGCGCACACAGTAGAGGGCCCTAATTAAATATTTAAACCTAATAACAAAGATAATAATATAAGTAATGATAAGTGATGGTTTGAAGTCTGATGATGACTTGTGTTGTGTATTGTGACTTGTTTGTGCACTGTGAATGCTATTGCTTAATGCTGGTGTATTTGTAGTTGATTTGTATTAGTATACTTTGGTTTATTTGTTTGCGGTGAGACAGTGGTTAGTCTCACCCACTCACAGTTTTTACACAGGTTAACTGATCGATGATCAGGAGTGCATAACAGCTGGTGGCGGTGCTTTCCTCCTCGGGTCGGATCCATAGGGATTATTGCATGCATGTTGCTATGTATTTTTGTCTTCCGCTGCGTACTTGAATCCATTATATTATTTATTATTTGATTGAATGTTGATCATGCTGTTGATACCGTATCCCGGGAAGAAGGGCATGCTGGTCACTTCTCATGTTGTAATTAATTTAATGGGTTATTTGGGATACGGGTGTTTAGTTGATGATTTTCGTGTCCCGGGAATGATATGGGCAATTTAGTCATTTTATATTTAAATTCTATTTTATATTATTAAATTGGGACACGGGCGTCTCAGTTGGTAGCGGAGCAGGCTGTAGATCTTTGGGATTGTGTTGATATATTTTGTGATCTTGTGTGCATATGTCTGCTCCTTTTTGAGTCGGTTGTTGCATGGTCATATGCTTTCATATAGTGAGTCTTTCTATGGATCCGGTGGAGGACACGCACCTGCTGAGGGTCGGAGTGACCCGGTATTGTTGTTGAAATGATATGTTTATCTTTACAGCTTAGGCTGTTGTAAGGCTTATTTTGTGGAATATCCACTGCTTTATCAGAGTCGGTGTAGACTGTCAATTCTTTACTTACGCTTTTGTGTCGGTGTGAGTACACCGTTGTTGCTTCTCCCTATGTTGTTGCCGGAAGATGCTTTCCTACGGTAACGTGTCTGGTAGTTCCTGAAATGGAACTGGCCAATACAAGTAAGAACCATCGGTTTTGTTTTGGAGTTTACATCTATCAAAAGATGATCTGATGTGATACTTGTGGATATGATTCTTGTAATCTTGGTGATCATATTATTTGTGGTCTGATTTGGTGAGCTCAAGGATTTGAATTTACTTGTGATTTGTTATATGGATTAAATCTTGTTCGGAGTTTGAGTGATAATTTCTTGAAACAATTTGAGGTTGATCTAATGGTATATTTGGGGGAAAAAAAAATCTTTTAATGGTATTTGGGGTACTTAAGTTTGTGGGATTTGAGAGGTGATTATGATAAAAAGGTTTTGATCATGAATCTTTGTTGAGGTTATAGTTCATGTGCTGGATGAGGATGTCGATAGTATGTTCATATTGAGGTTTTGATTATACTAATCTTGTTGAGGTTTAGGTTCGCTCATCTCTTGTGGATATTGATAATGTTTGTGTCATGAGGCTAGATTTGTGAGTTTGTCTTGGGTGATGTGAGTTAAATGTCTGGAGTATGATAGGGTCAGTGTTGGAATGAACTTGTAATATTTGGGTTCTTTATCAAAAGTATTGTGATGATCGTGGTAATTATGGTTTGGGCGATAGAGTTATAAGTATGAGTTATGCAAGTATGCTTGGGTCTTGAGGAATCTAAGGTATAGTTTTATAACTATGATACTTCGGTAATGTTCGGGTTCTAGTGCTTAAGGTATGACCCGGGATATTTACGTTTTTGGCTAGATTCGTGTGTGAAAAAGGAAATACTTTAAGGTTCGGAACATGATATAGATTATGGATTTTCAGTCTTGAGGTATTCACATTGGGAGTGATGATCTTGTTACGTAGGTGATAATTTTGTGTTTCGTTGTCTGAGGATATGCTTAACGGATTAAAAGGATTCGATATATATATTCGGGCGAGTGATGATTAATGATATGGATTTTTGGATTCTAGTATTAATAATGTTGATGATTTTTGGGTAAGACTCTTTGATTAGTGCGTTGATCTTATGCTCTACTGATCATGGGTGACTAAAGTCGATGATCGACTTGGTTTGGGAGTTCTTGCTTGGAAATGTGATTGATGGACATGATGGTTATACTTGGTAGTTTCGGCCAATGGTACTTTGATACCGAGTAATTTTGTTTGTGTCAGTAAAGCACTTGGTTGCTTGACTTGTTATGTAAATTTCTTGGACGAAATTTTGTTAAGTGGGGTAGAACTGTAACGCCCTGAATTTTCGGTATTTAGTTTTTATGGAATTTTCAAAATTCTTGGAATTGAATTTCCAATTTTACCCTCGAAGTTTTCTTCGAGTATTTATGGTCAAGGAAAAATATCCTGTTATCTTGTGATATTATCTTTTATGTGGAAGTAAATCTTTATTCAGGATTAACTTGGGGAAAATTGAATGTTATTAGTGTTTGTGTCTAAAACACAGGTTGGGTGTAGTTTGGTTCTAAACTACGTCGTTTTGGGAACCTAAAAAAAAAATACACAGCTTGACCAGATTAGGATGTTGACCTTGCCTAAGTTCAAAACTACGTCGTTTTGAACTTGGCTGAAAGTAAGCATTAACCCTAGGGTATAAAAGGCAAACTCTTCTTTCTCTCCTCTCATTCTTTTTCTCTCTCGAATGGCCACACCTTTCTTTTCCTTTCTTATTTTTTCTCACAAAACATCATCTCTCCAAGCCCTCACACTCCAATCGTCACTATAAACAGTTGGGGAGCTTGTACTTGGGATTCCTCTTGGTGGCATTCGGGTCTGCTCCGGCGAGGCATTTCTTAGTAGTGGTTGTTAGTGGCTCTTGGATTGCTGTTACTTAGGGCATGCTGATTTGTCTCAAAGTTCATCCTGCAGTATTCGGTAAGCCTTGTGACTTGGAGTGGAAATTAAGTGCAGTACCGACAAATTTGGGTAATAATATAATTGTTTTCCACTATCCATAGTTGTGGATTTGATAAGTATTCAAATTGCTTGTTTGATGGCGTGGAGTTGAAAACATAAGTTAAAGTAACAGGTGTCTTTTTGCGTTTGCACTGGTTGAACAAGATAAATGAATTTTATTACTCAAGGCTGATTAATAACTATTAAACTTGGGGACGCAACATTAACTTTGTGGATTTTATGTAAGTCCAGGTTAGTGGGCATCGCATGTTTGAATCAGTATTTTATGGGTACAGGGTGTCACATGTTTGAATCATCATTTTATAGGTACAATTACACTTGGTTTTTGACATTCTTATTCTAGTGGCTAATTAACAATCATGGTCGGTTGTCGTTTAACCAATAACCAAAGGGCTTATTCATGTAAATTAAACTGTGACAGAGTAAGGTTTGCAACATAAAGGCTTGGTTTCCACACTTGGATTTTTCGGTGCATTCATGACATATACACCTGATATCTCTTGAAACTTGTTTTAACGGTTGTTTTTAAATAGTCTTCAATTCTCCAAAACTTTGGGTTTAGACCCTAAATCATTTTCCTTTAAGAGGGTTTCCAATTCCTAATAGGCTATATTAAACTCAAAGGTTTATTCCTTTTATGTTTGAATTTTATACTTTCAGGTCAAGTCTTGTATACATGATTAATCTGGTGGTGTTAGAGGATTTTTAGTTTCCAAATGGATTTCAATAAAATTTGTTGTAACGGACTTAGTGGACTGATCGGTTTGAGGATGAAACTATGATTAATTCAATTGATTAAATCTAGTTCCATGAAGCCATGCGGTGTAATTATTTGTTGGGCTTTAGGCCAAGCATTAAAGACAAAATGGAATTAGATGCCATGCAAACCAAGTTGAAACTTCTGATGTGGTCAATCCTGCAAGTGCACAGAATCGTCGTGGTACTCAAGGTCGTATCCACAGAGACTAGGCAAGATATTAGATGATTCAATCTAATGGCTAAGAAAATAAATGAAGAGAAATAATATCGGAATTGAAGATTGATAAGAAAGCAAATATTGAATTGAATGCAACGAGAAGAGAGAGTAGAAATGACAATGAAAATGATAATCAAAGTAGCATTAATAAAAGGCCTAGATCATTCGGGTGTTCACCCCCCTTCCTTTGCCATGGATCAATGCACCATTTCAATTGAAACCTGCAACCAAACACATGAATTTTGATGGGTAACAACCTATAGTGAAACTATCCGCTCTCGCCAGTCTAGTTTCATCTCAAAGAGTCACCTAATCACTTTCGTCAATTAGATTACCTCTAGGAGCAAAGACGCTTGTTGTTGCTACTGATTCCACGAT
>JAKUCV010004205.1:3090-15709 GCA_028386065.3 Turnera subulata
TTTCCGGTGTGATTTTCCGAGAAATTCCGAAACCCGAAAAATACCAACTTAGTTCCGAAAAATTCACGGGAAAATCACGAGCGCGGGAAAACCTTCGGTTTCGAAAAACGACTCCCGATTTACCTTGAATCAATTACCCAAGATTAATTCAACAGTAAATCACGGTAAATAGACTTTTACAGTCCGGTAAAAATCCAAAATTTTTACCCGGGCTGTTACATATATAGAATACATAATTTATATTTCAGGAAATTGATAATTATGTGGAAAATTATTAATGTTTTGGAAATGTATTTTGTCTTTAGAAAATAAAAGTACCTATTTAATAATTTGTATTTATTTTCAGGATAAGCTTTTATATTTTCTGGAAAATAACATATATAGTATATGATTAATATATATTTTCGATAAATAATAATATTTGGTAATTATATTATGGTAAATAGTTTTATAAAAATATTTTGGAAATATGTATATGCGTATGTTATCTTTTCTAGAAAATTATGGTGATTATATTTTGGGAAAAGTATAATTAATTTATGGAAATATTTTTAAAAAGTTTTAATTAAAGTATGGTACCGAAATTATATTCGGATATACGTACGGTATAATATTTTCGGTAAAAGATGATAATAAAGGATATGAACCGGGATGGGTTATTTCGCAGTTTTGGCATCATAGCATACCGATTATGTGCATTTATGTGAGCATGTTGTTTTGCTGTATAGGTTTGGATATCGGGCAGTTTCCCGAGGAGCCGGCGTCGGACCGGTCATTGTCTTCGGAGTTGAGTAATCGGCCAAGGTGAGGATGGATTTCCTTCAATATGTGCCTGTATTACTCGGTTATTGTGTTTGATGATTATTGCCCTGTTGAGTGTTGCATTTGCTGTGATTTGATTCGGGATGTTTATCTTAGTGTCTTAATTGTTTTTGGGATGTTTATCCCCATGATTTGGTTTCGGGATGTTTATCCCTGTACGTTGAGTTTTGGATGTCTATCTTGTGTCTTTTTGGTATTAAGTACAATGGATTAAATAATAATTTGTGATAAGGATGTCGATCCTTGGTTTGGATTGAGATGTCTATCCCGGTGTTTTGGTTAGGGATGTTGATCCCTGAGACTTGGTTTTGAATGATGATAATATAATTGTCACGTGGTAAGTAGTGGTACGACTCGATGGTTTAAAACTGTTTTGCCGTAGCCATGACCTGGGTTACTTGTGATAAGCATGTCTATGCTTGGGATGTCTATCCCATGATTATATTTGGGATGTCTATCCCTGGGTTCTTATTTTTGGGATGTCGAACCCTGGGCTCTCTTGGATTTGTTCTGGCACCCGAATGTGTTGAGAACCAGGTCTGACCCCTAGCTTATCCGTGACGGGGCCCGAAAAGATAAAATTGGAAAATAGATTTTTGTTTAAATCTTTTTGGTCTTGGACCGGTTTTGGGTCTTGTCTTTTGGATTGGTGTGTTTTGGCTGTTAAGCTTGTTTTCGACTTTGAGTAATTTATAGTGTTGCATATTGATCGTCTATCCATGGTTGTGAGCACTTCGGACTCACCCCTCACCTGCGGGCTTTCGTCCCGTAGGTTGAGTTATTTGTGGTTCAGGTTTGATGCATTCCAGACAGGCTGCGGCGTTATCCCTTGGACAGGACTCGGATCCATTAGTTTGCATCAGTGTCGCATACAGTCTCTTTGTGAGTTATTAAGTCTTCCGCTGTGCTATTTATTGCTATTGTTGGGCCTTGGGCCGGTTATGATGTTATTGATGATCCCGGGTTCGGGTGATATGTTTTGATGTTGGGCCGAAGGGCCAGATTTCTGTTTTTTATATTTTGGTCTGCTGAGCCAGTTTTCTATTGTATACACTGTATGTTGGGCTTTGTCTGGTTGGTCGTTACAGTTCCGGCATGTGTTTACTGTGTACGGTAAATACGGGTCGGGGCGTTTCATTTTGGTAGCGGAGCGGGCGTTAGGTCTTGTTGGGAAGTCCTTGTGTGTTTATTGTTCTTGTTTGCATAGTTTGCTCTATTTGTTTATTATTTTATATCATTTAGTTAGTGCATTATGGATCCAGTCAAGGGACGCCAGCTGTCGCAGAACTAACATATAAGAGGTAATTGATTCCATAAATAAGCGGAAACATAAATATTATTAATATTACTAATATTAATATTACAAACATTAAAATTACATTATATTATGAAAAAAACAACATTCAACGCCTTAGAACAACATTGACCCTGAAGCTATTGGGGTCATTGTTGATGTTGACCCTGATGCTGTCGTTCCACGAGAACCACATGCTGCCTGCGTTGTTCTGGCCAGGAAGCTCGAACCGGTTAGCTGGAGGGAACCGGAGTAGGATGACACCGTGATCGTCTTCAGGCTGCCACTGTGTCTCCGTGAGAAGAACCATGTTTGGCTTGTACTGGTTCTTCAGGTCCCTCAGGGTACGCGAGAACTCCTGGGAACGCCTACCGATCCCTCTGCAGTTCCACACCAGCAGTCGGGCCTTTGGCGAAGTTGCGGGTAACCGAGTGACTCTGGGCATGCTCTGGGCAGTCATCGAGAGCTGGTAGTAGGTACCTTGGTCCAGAAAATGGCAAGTGGGCTCTAGGTTGAATTCCTGAAGTCTTTCAGAGATGAAAAACATGACGGAATTGGCCGAGCCGTAGAAGGAGGTCCTCAGGGTGCCTTGGTCCTTTAGGAAGAACGTCTCTTCCATGGGAGTGACGAAGAACCTGGACGAGTAGAGTTCGTCGAGGAAGACCAGATGGGGCATCTTGCCGAGCTCGTTCGCTAGTTCTTCCGGACGTTCGTTGATCATGCTATAGGCCAGCCGGTTTCTTCTTCCGAGGGAGGCACCTTCGACGAAAAAGACGGATGATGGAGCAGGCATTGTGTTTGGATGTGTTGGTGTTTTGTTTTTCTGAGTAATGAGGTTTCTTTTGCCTTAGTGTTTTGATTGCTTTGAAATGCTTTGTGGTTTTCGCTTTCCACCGTTTCGCCTTTTATAGAAAAAAATTTTTTCTTGTTTTTCAAGGCAAAGCCCCCACATGTTTTCGGAAAGTTTTAAATATTTTCCGGTGATGGGAAAAGCAGATTTCCTTCACAAAGCTCCAAATCATTTTTATTCTTCAAGGTATTGATTTTGAAAATTTTTCTATGGTTTGAAATTTTGCTTCGTTACTTTATACGTTTTTCGGGCTACAAACGCAAGTGCTTTTCAGCTCTTTTCCATCCCACGATTTTCTGTCGCCTTGGCTACCTTGCTTTATTCTTTTTATGACTTTTTCCAGCATCTTTTATCACATGCATTCGTGACCCTTGTGGCTAGACTGATGGGACCATACCTCGAGTAGAGCGCATGTGCGACAAGCTTACACCTGTTCGGACATCGTGGAGGGATACGAGACTTGACAGACGTTTTTGGCTCATGCGGAATTTGAGAACAAGTGGATAACGTTTCTTTCGAGGGACACAGGAAGTTCTCGTGATCATCGCCTTGTGAGTTAACGGATGTCATTTTCATGAGGGAAACCGACGTCACCGTTAGATCTGCATGTCACGTTTCTCGGGATCGAGGATGTTTACGACCGATCTAGAGCGCCGATCATGAAATATGTTTTTGTTTTAACTTCTTTATGTCTTGGTTTTGTTAAACAAACTCTTTATGTTTGATTTTATTTTTCCTTCTTGATGGTTTTGTTCTGCTTTTAAATATTTTGCCTTTCTGTTTAACATGAGATTTCGTAACATAAGAGTTTTGATTTAAAAAGAAAAATTATTTTATTTAATTCATAACGGTTTTACAACAGGAGAAGAAGTACTCTGTGGAACTACTTGCTTCTCTAGGTCTTTTACAAGTTTTTGGATGTTTTTGACGTGGGGAAAGAGTTCCTCTCACGTCAGTTCTATCTGCATCACCGCCGAGCTGACCTTCCTCAGTGAGATGTTCAACTGCGTTAATGTCTGCTGCGGAGTGCTGCTTTCAGCCATTGCTTTGCCCTTCCGATCCTCAGCTTTCTTGTTGGCACGCTTTTCTCGCCGTCTTGGGGAGACCGCTACATCTTCCTTCAGACTGAGGGTGTCTGTCTTGAACCGCTTCTTGGGAGGTTCTTCATCGGAGCTTGTGGGGAAAGCAGTACCACCGATGTAGCTGTTATCCTCGGAGTCTGAGGTAGTTCGAGAAAGGATTGGAGAGTCCATGGCTGAGAGTGAGTTTCTCAGTTATAAGGTTCGGTTTATATAAGCGGAGGAGATGTCGCTTAAGGGTATAAGCGGTATCTCGCGTTGAGTTTGGACACCTGGCAGAGTGTGCCAGAAGCTAATTGTGGTAGGACCCACAGATAAGACCAAATTTCGAGGACGAAATTCTTTTTAAGGTGGGTAGACTGTAACTGCCCGGGTAAAATTTGGTATTTTTACCAGGACTGTAAAAGTCTTTTAACAGTGATTTACCGAAAGAATTAACTTGGGTAATTAACTCAAGGTAAATCGAGCTTCGTTTTTCAAAACCGAGGGTTTTCCTGCGCTCGGGATTTTTTCGTGGATTTTACAGACCAAAGTTGGTATTTTTCGGGTCCCGGAATCCTCAGAAAAATCACACCGGAAAATAACCAAGGGGGTATCAGTTATTTTCTGGTCCGGACTGGACTCGCCATAATGCAGACAAGCTGCATTATTGAAGGCGGCTAAATTTGTGTATAAAAGCAGGAGAAGAGCAGGGAAGAGGAAGAAAGGAAGAGGAGAGGAAGGAAAGAAAAAAAAAAAGGAAAAAAAGAGAGAAGAAAAGAAAGAAAAAAAAGAAAAAAAATCGGGAATTAAAAAAAACAGAGAAGAAGAAGAGAAAAAAAAGAAAAAAAGAAAAAAACAATACAGAAAATAAAAAAAAAAAGGAAGAAAGGAAAAATAAAAAAGAAAAAGAAATTAAAAGAAAAAGGAAACCGGGTGAACAGTGCCGTCACCCCCCTCTCCCTCACGGTTACTGTGCTTGCCGAAGAGAACGACGTCGTGTCTCGTGCCACCGCCCTCACCCGTGTGCTCGCCGTGCCGTCGCCTCCTCCTCCTTCCGCCGCGAGACGCGCCGCCAGGAGCCGTTGACCCGACGGACGACCCGCGGATCCGCCACCCTGACTTGCTGCCGCCGCGCCTCGCACCGCCACCTGCAGCCGCCAGTACCAGCGACGTAGCCCTTGCCTCGCGACGCCTTCACCGATTGCTGCCGCCTTGCCGTCCTTTATGTCGCCGCCGCTGCAACCTAAGGTGAGCAGACCCGCGACTCTCGTTCGACCCGGACGCTTGTGGTCGGGTTGCGACCTGGGTTGGGCTGTGGTGTTGGGCCAGGTCTGGGCGTGGGCCTGTGCTTCGGGCCTGCTGCCTTGGTCTGGGCCGGCACTATTCATGGCCCAGTCCGATTTAATTATATATATATATATTCTGGTATTTAATTTTGAGAAAAAATATATATTCACATTGAGAAAATTATGGTCAGTTTAATTCTGGTATTTTGGAGAAAATATAAATATATATACATTGATAAATAATTAAGTTATGTTTTGGGAAAAACTAATATTATTTGGAAAAATATATATACCATGGAAATAATTTTTGGAAATTTTAAATATATATTATTTTCCCTGGAAAATTGTGATAACCACCTTTGTAAAAATATATATAGAATACATAATAATTATTTCAGGAAATTGATAATTATGTGGAAAATTATTAATGTTTTGGAAATGTATTTTGTCTATAGAAAATAAAAATACCTATTTAATAATTTGTATTTATTTTCAGAATAAGATTTTATATTTTCTGGAAAATAACATATATAGTATATGATTAATATATATTTTTGATAAATAATAATATTTGGTAATTATATTATGGTAAATAGTTTTATAAAAATATTTTGGAAATATGTATATGCATATGTTATCTTTTCCAGAAAATTATGGTGATTATATTTTGGGAAAAGTATAATTAATTTATGGAAATATTTTTAAAAGAGTTTTAATTAAAGTATGGTACCGAAATTATATTCGGATATACGTACGGTATAATATTTTCGGTAAAAGATGATAATAAAGGATATGAACCGGGATGGATTATTTCGCAGTTTTGGCATCATAGCATACCGATTATGTGCATTTATGTGAGCATGTTGTTTTGCTGTATAGGTTTGGATATCGGGCAGTTTCCCGAGGAGCCGGCGTCGGACCGGTCATTGTCTTCGGAGTTGAGTAATCGGCCAAGGTGAGGATGGATTTCCTTCAATATGTGCCTGTATTACTCGGTTAATGTGTTTGATGATTGTTGCCCTGTTGAGTGTTGCATTTGCTGTGATTTGATTCGGGATGTTTATCCCAGTGTCGTGATTGTTTTTGGGATGTTTATCCCCATTATTTGGTTTTGGGATGTTTATCCCTGTACGTTGAGTTTTGGATGTCTATCTTGTGTCTTTTTGGTATTAAGTACAATGGATTAAATAATAATTTGTGATAAGGATGTCGATCCTTGGTTTGGATTGGGATGTCCATCCCAATGTTTTGGTTAGGGATGTTGATCCCTGAGACTTGGTTTTGAATGATAATAATATAATTGTCACGTGGTAAGTAGTGGTACGACTCGATGGTTTAAGACTGTTTTGCGGGTAGCCATGACCTGGGTTACTTGTGATAAGCATGTCTATGTTTGGGATGTCTATCCCGTGATTATATTTGGGAAGTCTATCCCTGGGTTCTTATTTTTGGGATGTCGATCCCTGGGATCTCTTGGATTTGGTCTGGCACCCGAAATGTGTTGAGAACCAGGTCTGACCCCTAGCTTATCCGTGACGGGGCCCGGAAAGAAAAAATTGGAAAATGGATTTTTGTTTAGGTCTTTTTGGTCTTGGACCGGTTTTGGGTCTTGTCTTTTGGATTGGCGTGTTTTGGCTGTTAAGCCTGTTTTCGACTTTGAGTAATTTATAGTGTTGCATATTGATCGTCTATCCATGGTTGTGAGCACTTCGGACTCACCCCTCACCTGCGGGCTTTCATCCCGTAGGTTGAGTTATTTGTGGTTCAGGTTTGATGCATTTCAGACAGGCTGCGGCGTTATCCCTTGGACAGGACTCGGATCCATTAGTTTGCATCAGTGTCGCATACAGTGTCTTTGTGAGTTATTAAGTCTTCCGCTGTGCTATTTATTGCTATTGTTGGGCCTTGGGCCGGTTATGATGTTATTGATGATCCCGGGTTCGAGTGATATGTTTTGATGTTGGGCCGAAGGGCCAGATTTCTGTTGTTTATATTTTGGGCCGTTGAGCCAGTTTTCTGTTGTATACACTGTATGCTGGGCTTTGTCTGGTTGGGTCGTTACAGTTCCGGCACGTGTTTACTGTGTACGGTAATTACGGGTCGGGGCGTTTCAAATGGCATGAACAATAATTGTGTCCACCAGGGTATCACAGCTTGTACTCGTGGACTTGATAATCCGTCTGTTACACTCAAGCCATAGTGCCCATAGAGTAGAGAACCCAGAATCACCCAAGCTGACCTGCTAACACTTATAGGGGAAAGAAATGGCCACTGCATAATGAATTCTTCCAAAGAACCCGGGAAACAGCACTGCACTCCCCACCACTTGCATA
Source organism: Turnera subulata (assembly GCA_028386065.3). Taxonomy (NCBI): domain Eukaryota; kingdom Viridiplantae; phylum Streptophyta; class Magnoliopsida; order Malpighiales; family Passifloraceae; genus Turnera; species Turnera subulata. The sequence continues at coordinate 10,737 of JAKUCV010004205.1, forward strand.
TTCTTGTCCAGATGCTCCATGTGACTGGACAATTGATAAGAAGATGATCCTGTGTCTCAAGGTGACAAGAGCACATAGAGCCTATAGAATCGGCCAGTGACATATTACCACTTTGACGAAGGGCATCTTTTGTGGGAATGCCATGGTTTAATGCTAACCAGAACCAACACTCAACCTTAAAAGGGACGAGTCCGAGCCACGGTAAAGGTTTGAATCTCCTGATTCTGGAAATGTTGTATATGTAATCCCTCCCATTCTTCACAGAGTATACTCCCTTGGTATCACCTATCCACCTTCTCTCATCAACATGTCTTTCATTTAACCTTATACCCTGAATATCAGCTCGTAAACATTCAACCTCCTCCACTTCCCAATCGCGTAATGGTCTCCGCCAACAATTTCTCCATATGGCAGTGCCATGAACAGATTTTAAACATTCTGCCACAGACATGTTTTTACACAACGACACAGAGAATATTCTATGGTATTTGCTGCAAAACACTCCGGTACCTGACCAATCTTCCAACCAGAACTTCGCAGATGCACCATCTCCAATTTTGATATTGGAACCAGCCCACAACCCGAATTTAGATTGACTCTCACAGGAACCAGAGTGCACAATGTCCTTCCAAGTTGTAGATGCTTTAGACAAATCAAAACTTGGTGATAAGCTACATGCATCACTCGTGCATTTATTCTTTATCAGTGCACTCCATTTCTTCTCCCTTGCGCAAGTGTAGTTCCAAAGCCATTTTAACAACAGGCATTGATTCAGAATCGTAATGTCAACTATCCCCATGCCACCGAGACTCTTGGGGACTGCAATCTTTTGCCATGCTACTAGACAAACCTTTCTCGACTCATCAAGTCCCTTCCAAAAGAAGTTCCTCTGGATGCTAATAATCTTCCTTGCAACTACCACGGGCATTCGGTACATTGACATAAAATAAACTGGAAGCCCGCTTAAAACCGATTTGATCAAGGTTACTCTCCTGCCAATAGATAGATGTCTGCCTTTCCAAGATGCGAGCCGCGAACTAAACTTGTCAATCACCGGTTTCCATGCGGTCGCATGCCGCATGTTAGCTGCAAGAGGGAATCCCAAATACTTGAATGGGAAGTTCTCGGGGCGGCAGTGCAACATATTAGCAAAGTGAGTTACTTCTGACTGTGCCAAATTATTGCCAACCACACTACTCTTATGAAAATTAATGCTTAACCCGGATAATGCCTCGAACACACGAAGACACCTCTTTAGATTTAATAACACAGAACTTTTAGCAGGTGAAAAAAGAATGGTGTCATCAGCGTACTGCAGTACTGCAGTACTGAGGCAGTAACGTTATGCACAAGAACCTCCTCTATGAGTTGTGAGTTCACAGCCTTGTTTAAGACACAAGGTAAACCTTCTGCAGCAATGTTAAATAGGAAAGGTGACAAGGGGTCACCCTGTTTAAGCCCTCTCCCTATCGAAAACTCTTCAGTAGGATATCCGTTCACCAATACTGCAAGTAACGATGTTAGACAAACATTCTTTGATCCACATTCTCCATTTCTGCCCAAAACCCATCGCCAACATGACCTGCAACAAATAATCCCAATCAACGGAGTCATAGGCCTTCCGGAAGTCTAACTTCCAAACAACCGTCATGATCTTGCTCTTCGGAATACTGTGGACGAACTCGCCTGCAAGGAATGCCCCATCCATAATATTTATCCCCTCCATAAATCCGGTTTGTTGCTGACCAATAATATTAGGCATCACTAACTTCAATCTAGAGGCAAGCATTTTAGCGATTATCTTATACAACCCGTTAATAAGAGTAATTGGTCTGTAGTCTTCTAGCATATTCGCACCAGCTTTTTTTGGTAAAAGAGTGATATAAGCAGTATTGACGACTCTGGGTAGCCTCGCATTTTCCTGAAAATAGATAATTATATCCAACAAATCATCTTTAAGCAAAGGCCAACACTTTTTGTAGAAACTAAAGTTAATTACATAATGTAGTAATTAATAAGCGGTAATATTTTGAAAAGGATTCGATACATCCGTCACAAATCATGGTCGATGGATTCGGTCTAATTGAAAGAGAGTTGCCGTAAGAAATTTTAGTATTTTGCTTTTGGTACAACAAGGTTAATTCATTTCAAGTCGCAAGTTAATGGAATAAATCTTTAGAAGTGCTTAATTAACCATTTCTACTGATCAATAATTCCTCAAAAAACTATTAAGGACTGCCTATAACTGTAGCTGATTTTTGTAATTAGTGCGTAATACTGATGCTATAACTTTATACATTTCTAGGGTTGCTGTCCAACAAATTAAGTTCTGTAACACGTTTTCCAGTAGTTTTAATTTGTTGTCCCCCAATTGCATTACAATATTTATGCGTCTGGTAGCACCTAGCTCTCATAGTCAACAATATGAATCACAAACTTAATTAGAAGTATTCAAATTATACCAAGAAAGTGACAATTACAAGAACGCCATCAAACTGTTTCATTAGCATCAATTATATACATCAGCAAACGAGACCTTTCCGATTGCTTGAAGTTTAATAATATTTCAAGCTCGAAGTCCTTATAAAAATCAATTCCTATAGCATTTTCTTCTTGAGATGAATATAATTAATTGTAGATTAGAAATGAATATGAGGAAAATACAAAAACAATTCTAAGACCCTTGCTAGAAAATCGTATTTCTAAAGCCAAATATCGTAAATAGAAAACCAGGGAAAACATCAAAAGAACATCGATCGCAGCAAGATAATTTAACAAAATATTTAACCACATGTATAATATAACCAAACGGCTTTATGCGTTCTCACCAACAAAACTACATGCAGTAATCACACCAAGCTAGATGAAAACCAGAAAGGATTTGCGTAACTAAAACTACAAATCATAATCGGTATAGTCATTCTCACTTTTTCGTTTTGTTGAAATAAAACAAGATATTGTAGTGTTTAAACTGTGTTTCGATATGCCAGTGCTTGAGGAAAAACTATTTTTTGAATGATGGATATAAAAAATTGATCAATGGAAAAAAAAATAACAAAACTTATTTTTATTTTCTATACAATCTATACGAATGAGCTTGAATCAGAATTTGGCTAGGTGACCCATGCATATTGTTTTATGCTGATAATCCAAAAAGAAAGAAAGAAAGAAAGAAAACAAAACAATACTTCCCGGACCATACATATATAATTGATTAATTAGCTGTCAACTAGAAAAAAACATGTGAATCTTTTTATTTTGAGCATCTGGCCTCGTCTAGATAGATTTTTGCATTTCTTTCAAGGAACCTTGTCCCGTAGCTAAAGGAAGAAGAAGAGTGTTCTTAATTCAAACATGTAAGTTGACTTCATTAACATTAGCAGTAATTAATACAGACTAATTGGAGCCCTATAACATTTCGTGTAACTGATGTTGAGTGATTGCATGCATGCATTTTTACTATACGCTTTGAGGAGGGGATGAGCTGTGGTACACGTCCAAGAATACCTGGTCAACAAGGTATAGTAGATATAATTAGAGACAAAGCCTAAAAATAGACCCAGAGAGCTGGTCAGTGTGTTTCCCCCACCATCACCTAAGACAAAATCTAAATCCTTGAAATCTGCATGTTTTCATTAATAGCTAAGCATCGTTACAGACAAAATTGCGTGTAATTAACCAAATTCTTCAAACCTATATGGCATTTCACTAACCTACCGGCCCCGGCCTAATTATGTAGCATGGGCATATGCATTGCATTTCAAGGGTTTAACGTAAAACCCTCACCAAAACCCTAATAACCTTGCTCGCATAGAAGGGAAGGAAACAGAATACAAAGAAGAATTGAATATAGTATTTATATATCCATCATTTGTTGTTGTAGCCAGTGAAATTTGAAGTTGACTCTTGTTGAGGAAATACCTTCTCCGCCAATTATTTTCAACCTCTCAGTTTTTTTTCCGAGTAGCTAGGATCAATCTTGGAAGTAACCAAAAGATTAATCGTGACCGGCCTATGTGGTTAATATAATCTGCCTAGCTAGTCTCAATTATCGTCAGTTTAATATTCATAGAAACCGAAGGACTTCACCTACTTTTTGTATCATTAGGATCCTCTCTCAATATGAACCTCTGAGTAACTCAATTATCCACCCACGCCCATTTTCTGAAATTTTTATAAACCTATTCTTTAGACTTTTGTTAAGTTGGGTAGCAAAATAAGTGACAATGTACAATTAGTGTAGGACTGATTGTAGCTTTACTTCTTCTTCAATTTTTTTTGCTCCCTTTGGAGAAATAAATAAACATGAATTACGTTCTAAAGCAGTCTTAAAGAGACGAATTGTCATATACGAGAAAGCAACTACTTGCTACTTAAAATATATTCATATATACTTTGCGTACTGCATATGTAAAACAATATCAATAATAATTAATAGGAGCAACATCGAGGGAGAGCAAGTGCGTATATATAGATTGCTATGTAGTATGTATAGGTCCTAGAGATGGGAACAGCAACGTGCCTTCATTTTGTCCTTTTGTTCCCGGAAGCTCATATATATTAGCATTTCCCAAGTAATAAAGACAACCCAATGATTTATGAATGATAGATATATACTTACAAAGTAGATGAGGAAAAACCAGAGTGACAGCCACCAAGCCAGCCACCATATGATCGATCATACAAGTTTTTCTCGTGTAATATTTCAATGTGAATGGCTTTTAATTAAATATATACAGGTATGGTTTTTAATTTGACACGATAACTAGGTAGCCAGGACTTATTTCTTTAGTTTATAAGATTAAATCAAATTTACTTAAACCATCAGCATTTCGAAGATTTAAGATCTATCATATCGTCAAGTTGCATGCTTGGCAAAAGCAAACAGAAATCTTATTTATAAAAATTGAGAAACGAAAAGGAAATTGGAGCATCCAGTGTATTTGTTCTGGTATGCAAAATGCCAAACATAA
>JAKUCV010004206.1:0-41746 GCA_028386065.3 Turnera subulata
AATTCCGAAACCCGAAAAATACCAACTTAGGTTCGAAAAATCCGCGGGAAAATCACGAGCGCGGGAAAACTCTCGGTTTCGAAAAACAACTCCCGATTTACCTTGAATTAATTACCCAAGATTAATTCAACAGTAAATCACGGTAAATAGACTTTTACAGTCCGGTAAAAATCCAAAATTTTTACCCGGGCTGTTACATGAGATACTAAATTTTTGTAATAGTTTATTTTTAACAAATGGTGTTGGACGGTTAGTCCCTTAATATTTAGGCAGTTGGTTAGTATTTAGTAATATGAGCCGTCTATTTATCAAACAAAACATATATTATTGATTGGCTTGAAAACGGGTTGGCTGAAATGTGAGATTCCAAATTGTAAAATGTAATATTTTCTCATCAAGACAAAAATCCATGCTGGTAAATTTTTATTATTTACTACCTTTTATTTTGTTAATCCATTTTATTATTAGCTATTTTCTTCCTTTGCCTTTTGAAGAGGTGATTTCTCTCTCAGCTAGCAACCACATGCTTAATAGGTTGTACTTATTTGTATAGTTTGTTTGATTCCTAAATTGAAAAATTCTTAATTTATTAGAACAGACAATAATTTCATTGATATTAGGTGACTGTTTTTTTAGAGACACTTGTGAAGTAATTTAAACTGCTTATACTAAAATTAAAATTCTCATATTAAAAATTGACTCATCCATTGCAAATTATCCCACATATTTAGTAAGAGAAAGTTTTATATGGTCTAAAAAATTTTAGCATTATTGATAATTTATATATCATTTTCAAATTCTAAAATGTAACTCAAAACTGGAGGAAATCAATGTATATTCTTACTTTTGTATGTGATATCATGTTTTTAGTGACTTATGTAAACAGGATAATATTTTTGTATTTAGTAACTTCGTGGCTAGTTTCTTGAAAAATTCACAATTTATTTAAATATTGCTACTGTTACAGATGCTTAGATTTACTTACTAAATATTTCCTACTAATATATGTAAGATAACTAGAATATGTTAGCAAAATTTCAGCAGAATGAGTTTAAGTTTAAAACAGAAATAAAAAATAACTCTGGAATTAAGTTGGGTTTGACCATTAATACGGGGTCTAGTTGTATTTGAACCTTCGTATAGTTGCAAAGAGTGGCACAAATTGGAATTAGTGCTTATGGACTTCTGCGCACAGTCCTGAATATGGTTGGGGTGAGAACTCGTATTTCCAGCTCGTTTCTGGGTATCTTACCACTAAATTTAAGTCTTAGATTTCACTTATTAGTCAACTTAATTGGGATACCTCACCAATAAATTTAATTCTTGTTCGAAACATTTCACTTGTTAGTCTTGGGCTGATTAGTTTCCAACTGCAGTTTCATATTCAATATATACATTTTTTTTCCTTCCTTGTTTGGTGTTGGATGTAGAGTTCTCCTTTTTCCTTGTGTGCGTGCTTGGTATCATTACATGCCTCGAGTAATTTAGTCGGATCCAAGTTGACCAATAAAAAATGAACTCCGACATTATTTTTCTTATATTCAAACTACTACAACCTTATTTGAAAAGGTTGAATACCAAACAACTTAACTGACTAAAAATAAGACTACAACTCTGTTCTTTTTTATTTGGTTAAATGTCAGCTTATATCCTACCTTTTTGACTCCTCAAATCCTCCCTTCCCGAATTTCATTTACCTCGATTCAAATCCGGACTACCAGCAAAAAAATTCGCCCAAGTTCTTCTTAGCTAAGATAACCATTAACGCAATTGTGAGAATTTCGCTATGGCTAGCACCGTAAGCACTTATCAAGTTTTGGGGGCAAAAAAAAAAAGGTTGAGAAAGGGCTTAATATTATTCAATGAAGTAACTTCAGCTCGGCCCTTTGTTATCATTGCTCGATACTGATGACACAAGAGGCTGGCTACTGTCACTGCGGAATTATGAACTTGAAATACCGACATGATTTTAGTTAAACATAGGATAACTATCCAGGCCTGCCTCCATCTTTCCTTGCAGCAAAGAAGAGTTGGAAATGGAAATACAGAACAAGAGCCATCATCCTGGTGATCTTTGAATACAGGATTTGCTGCTATGTTCTATTGCATTTTTCTTTACTAGGACGTAGAGAGAATGAATTAACATGATCGACGTCAAGTCAAGCACCCAGAAAGAAACACAATTGTCATTAGAGACACAGAAGAAGACCTTGAATCATTATTGTAAAGTAATATGGAACATTTGTGAAAAATCACAATGCCCAGATTGCACAATTTTGTAAACAGCAGGCACAGTCTCCTTTGCTCCGATAGTTATTTTTATCAGTGTTGCTCAAATATACGTGGAGAATCTTACAATTCCATTTGGAATATGATGCAAGAAACTAAGCCCGCTCCTCGTTGGCAGTCCTAGAATCTGAAACCATCATTTCTTCATCACCCACTTCCATACAAAAGAATGTGGCTGCCGCTACCAATCCATGCATCTGCAATACAAATTGCAGCATTTGATAAAGGTGGCAGTCCTACATCTAAAGTGCCAAGAACAATCAAGGTGTTTCGATTTGCACAATTTGATGTAGAAATAAATGTCAGAACGATATCAGAATGTCCACATGATTTGTGATATTGATTGATATGAGATGCTTCCACCTTTGATGCATCCGTTGGAACATCTATCCTCATTATTACTTTTTTTTTTTTGGTAGAAATCCTCATTATTACTTGCAATGACACTGAAAAATTTTCACAACCACAAATAAAGATGGTCATGTTTTATTGGCTCTGTGCAGTTATTTGACATGCTACTGACGTACCTGAAACCCTTAACCCCGCTTAGTCCCTGTATTTCATTGTTTCCTTCTCGAAACCAACTGTTGGGAATTGCTTGGCATACTCCTCCACATCATGACGGAGCTTCTTTATCTCAGATTGGAAATGTGCATTGGAGTCCATAGCCGTTACAAAATCTTTCAACTTTGATCCTGGATTTGAAGTCAAGGGGGAAAGTACCACTTCAGCAGCTATGACTGGAGACCAAGCATCATATTGCTTAAAGATAATGATGAAAAATAGAGAGGAAAGCAGTGTAAAAGACCTTTTGACTCAGCCTTGATCTTCAAGGCCAACTTCACAGCTGCGTCAAAGAACTCTGCTACTGGTACAAAATCTTCCTCAATGAATCCTCTAGATGTGAGAGCTGGGGTTCCTAGAGTACGGAAATATATCTCTAAGAAAACTGAAGTACTTGACCACAATAAGAAGGTGCAAGATGAGTGAAGATCGTTACCCATTCGAATGCCACCAGGAACCAGGGCAGAAACATCACCAGGAACAGTGTTTTTATTGGCAGCAATATGAACGGACTCCAAAACCTTTTCAACTCTTGATCCATCTATACCCTGTTCAACAAAAACTCAAAACATAATATTGATGAACAACTGCACATATTTTTTTGTACAAATCTGTCAAAAAAAAATTCAAGTACGTCAAATCTTAACTTCATTCCATGAATACAGAATAACCTTAAGGGACAGACATGAAAATTTCTTGGTAAATTTCTTCTAAAAGCTTTAACCAAGTGGGTTTCAATATAAGAAATACTAGGTTCCAAAGAAAATATGTCATTTAGTATGCATAATTTATCAACATGGGAAGTTTTTTTTTTTTTTTTGAGAAATATCAACATGGGAAGTTAACAAACTAATATTTGGATCATTCTTCGGATTCAACCCGCAAAAACATAACATCAACCTAAAAAGTTTATCTATTTACAAGAAAGATGTGATTATAAGGAGACTCAGTCAATCAAAAGGAATAAGACCCATTCTTGTACCTTGTCCCTTAAATTCACCAACACCAGATGGTTGTCAGTTCCACCAGATACCAGTTCATAGCCCTTCTCTAACAACAACTGCATATAAAGCACATTTATAAGTGTACTTGCTAGTACATTTAACTATCAAAATATGATAAAGGTGTACAGCAATCCTCATCCAGATAATGCCCAAGAAATATAACCTACTGGCATCTCAACAAGGTCTGGAGTCATATATTCAGGGTACCTGAGCGAATCTCGAAGAATTTCTGACAACTTGCTCCTGGTAGGCCTTGAACTCGGGAGTTGTTGCCTGAAATCAAAACATCAAAATTGCTATGAACCCAGGCAATAGGATTCTGAGAGTTTCCACGTATCAATCCCATAAAAAACACCAAAAATTCTCTACTGCAAATCAGTGACTGATTATGGGCTTGGGGGCACTTCCAACCTGTTTCAGTGCAACAGCTAAACCAGATATGGTGTGGTTATGGGGACCACCTTGAAGTCCAGGAAAGACTGCCTGATTAATTTTGTCTCCATAGTCATACATAACCTGCAGGATGCAACTTAATCGCTGAAAAACCCACTTACATTCTTATGCATCAGTAATATTCAGACATAAAGGAAGAAAAGAAACCAATATATTACTAAAATGTAATGCATGCAAATGTTGATAACTGATATGTCTGATTAATGAGTCTATGTTAAAGAGCAGATAAGATCTCTCCACATCCTGAAAACGAATTTTCCCACACAATTCAAAAATCAGACTCACTTCTTTCCCTTGTTTGTTAATTTCTTTTACTCCCTTCCTGAAGAAGATCATAGCTCCACGTGGACCCCGAAGAGACTTGTGTGTTGTGGTTGTCACAATATCAGCATATTCAAAAGGAGATGGGAGAACCCCTGCAGCAACCAGCCCACTGATGTGTGCCATATCAGCTAATAGAATTGCTTTCTGCTTGTCACAAACCTGTCAAATTCATCAGAGTTAAAATCCTGTAACTTCAACAGTTTATGCCCTCATTAACCACAGCATGTTCAAGACAAAGGACATTACCTTGCGCATGCGTGCATAGTCATAAAGGCGCGCATAAGCACTTGCTCCAGCGACTATCAATTTTGGTCTAAAGAGCGTGGCACTTCTCTCCATCTGCAAAATTTCCACTCAGAAATCATCAACACTGTATACCTACCTTTTAGAAAACGAAGAGAGAAATGAAAGAATTTAGCAAGCCCCCCAGCACAATTTTTTAACACTGAACGTAACTTTTAAATCCTTCAGTCCCATTGTAAATCCTTAAGATAAGGAACTAAACATAGACAGCCTGGTCCAAGCAGGAAATTGACTAGCAGAAACAATTTCCTTTAAACCTTGATTGTGTGGGCCAAGGTTAAGGGTTCACAATGTTGCAAGTGATCTTTCAAAGTAACACAGTAAAGTTAGCAGGGAAGCGGAAAAACAGAACCACCACGGTGAATCACAATACTTTTAGTGTAACCGTGGACCAGAGGTTCTGCTGGAAATAGTCATCAAATTCCAGTTCTATAAAAGAATTTGATCAGTATTAAGCAATTATGTAGCCATTGATCATCTAGGATGGAACTACCAGTCATTTCCAATCAGAACTGTACTTCAGTAGAGAACTGGAAGAAGCAATATAAACGCACACCACGTTCAAAAAACAGAATATTGGCAAGAATGTCACGAATTTTTCTTTAGTCTGATAATCGAGAGGACAAAATGTTGCATTCAGCAAAGTGAGAACTTCCACAACAACAAAGATATGAGAGGGTACCTGATCATAGTCAATATAACCTGTATCTTCATTCAGTCTGTATGGCATTGTCTCAAAAAATATGGACACAGCAGATATCTTCTTTGTGTCGGTCTACAAGATGACAGTATACATACAAATCATGAAGCGTTACTGCAGAGCAACATATCATAGTATCATACTGGGAAATGACGACTGCAATTCCTATAGAAAAACTAAGCAATTGGTTATGCACATCAGGTAGTGAAGGAATCTGTTCAGAAGAATGACAGTAGCTGATCATATCAAAGCCATTAATCAAAGGCCAAGCTGCAAGAGAATTCACTGCAAAAGCCCACATTAGATTGAGGAAGCACCTGGTACCCATGTGAAAGATGCCCCCCATGAGGTAGATCGAGTGCCATGATTCTCTCGTGAGGCTTCAGTAACGCAGTATAAGCTTGAAAATTAGCTGGGGATCCAGACAGTGACTGCACGTTGACTGCAATAAATAAGGTATGTGTTGCCTTTAACAGAGTCTTGCGTTCAATAACCAATTGAACAAACTACACTATGGAAATGATAAAAAAAAAAAAAAAAAAACTACACTAGGAAAAAAACAAGTCTCATGTATTTAAGCCAGAATAATGGATTTTAAACTTATTTTTTCTTCACAATAGCATGAAAACCAAGATTCCATTACCTCCCCATTTTTGAGGATCCAGTCGAAAAGCTTCTAAAGCACGCTTCTGACACAAGGTCTCAGCCATGTCAATATACCTAGTTACAACAGAAATACAACCATCAAAATCATTTCGGCGCGAAAGAACACAACAAAGAAGCAAAGGAAAAAAAAAGATGGGAGTGAGGCATGGGACTTACTCATTGCCTCCATAATATCTGGCTCCAGGATATCCTTCACTGTACTTGTTAGTCATGACAGAGCCAACAGCTTGCATCACCGAAAGCGATGTGAAATTCTCGGAAGGTATCAGCTCAAGTCCCTAACATAATAATACATGGCAACGCAAGCCAATAAATCAATTTTCAGAATCGCTGCTAGTATGCTTATTAGTAGTAATCATTATTATGATTATTATAGTCATTTTGGTAGTAGAATGATGGATATAGAGATCAAGGGGGAATGCAGGTACCTTCCATTGCCTAGCTTTCTCGAGCTCGATGATGTCAGCAATCTCGGGATCAATTTCTTCCAGAGGAGCATTTACCTGCTTTATCCACTGAGAACCCACGCGGTTCGGTTTTTTTTAAGAATACGAATCAGATAAAGGAGATAGAAAGAGAGAGGGAGAGAGAAGGGAATGGACTTACAGGAGCGTGAGGTTTCTCTTTCTCAGCGACGGCTTGGTTAGGCAAGGAGGACTGCGATGGATGGAAACCAAATCAGAAATCCGTAAAAACAAATTAAAAAAAAAAAGAAAGAGGAAACTGAATATCGGAGAGACCATGTAGTAGAGAGAGCCAGGGGCATTGGAGTGAGATTTGATTAGATACTTGGAAGAAGCAGACGAAGAAGAAGAAGAAGAGAGCCTGCGAAGAGCGTTTGCCATAGCCATGGCTGTAAACTACTGTGTGGAGAAGGAAACTAATTACTATGGCTTGAAGAAATGAAATGAGGGAGTTTTAGTTAGGTGCAGTGTAACAACTTTATGTTGCCTTGTTTTATGGGGATTTCGGTTGGTGGAATTATTATAGAATACTGTGACTGTGATGAGTGGGGGTGGGGTTCACCAATCACTCTTTCCTTTTTTTTTGAGTGGCTTCTTTGTTGGCTTCTTCGGTTTTTAATTTATTTTGATAAAAATAATAGTAACACCGAAAGATATATCTCACTAAACAACAGAACAGCTGCGGGGTCTGCAGATCTAAGTTTTTTAAGACACGGGGGGGGGGGGGGTGGCTTTGGTTGGTTGTTGTGCCTTTGATTTTTTTATGTCCTTGTTTCCGCAATCGGTTTTTATAATGAGACGTTTTTAGTCGTCAGTTGATGTAAAGATTATTAGACCACCGTCGAAGGACCGACTACCAGAGTACTGCGGTTTTCAGCCGTATTTGTCATGTACTGTCGTCGTCGTACCATTATAAGATTATATTACCTATACAATTCTCTCCGTCCAAGGTAAGTGTTATACAACCCAATAAGTTCGATTGTCGGCAAAGAAAAAAAAACATAGAACTAAGATAAGTGCGATAATTAATGAGTGATTATTATAATAAGTAGTGTACATTTTTAAAAAATTATCCAATGATTTTTTTTTTAGAATTAATGATTATCATCTTTGTTACTTCTTAGTATGTTTTCTTCTTTTACAAAAATTCCATACATGAAAACATTTATACAAAATTTAACTAAGTTAAACATTTTTTTTTTTTGAGGAAAAACTAAGTTAAACCTTTAAGTAACATTCTTCTAAGGGTTATTAAATCTGTAACATTCTCTGATGACTTGGGCTCGATAATAGCTCCTTTGAGTCGAGTCGAGCCTATGTCAATCTCATTACCTTAACGAGTTGAACCATAAGAAATGCCCACCTTCTCAAGTGTGTGGTCTTTTCGCCAGAAACTATTGTACCTATTTGCCCCTAACTCTCAACAAATTGTGAGTGTATTGTATGCAAAATTTTATCAGGATCATGTGTGCAAAATTTAATTGAACGTCATCATCTTAGTCACGTCCACTTTCTGATGACATCCTTGCATCTTATTTCTTGTCAGGATCAGAAAGAATGAGCCGGTTCCGCAAGTTTACATTTTGCCACAATTAATTATTCCGACTATTCAAAAGAAAAAATTATTCTGTCTCCACTTCCTAAATGAAAGCGTAGCAACATTTATTTAGAAAAACTCTAAACCAAAGTTGCCCATCTTCCATTCATGTAGGACTTCTCTTGCATATATTGTGCGTATGAGTATAAAATTAATGTGTAGTGAGATTCTATTCCAATTGCAGACTGCAAATAAATTTATTTTAATTTCTCACATAAATCACTAGCTTGTTATATTACTCAATTTCTATCGTCCATTAGACCTGGCAAAACGGGTATTGACACGACAACCCGACACGAATCCGACACGAAATTAGCAAGTATAGGTCAGAGATTTTCAACCCGTTTAGTTAAATGAGTTGACCCGACACGACACGAAAATTAGCAGGTCAGGTGCGGGTTGACCCGCCAACCCGATGGGTACCTGTTTATGACAACGATTATATTTAGGCTATAGGTATTTTACTAATTTAATACAATGCTTAAGGTCAAAGTTACTAAAATTATCTAAAAATATTTTTATAAATGCTTTAAATATCATTACATTATGATTCTAGAATTTATAATTTTATTTAATATATGAGAAAATCTAATTATATGCCTATTTGCTTAGAAAATACAACAACTTGTGCAAAATATGAAAAATTTCAAACTGATTTTTAGGCTTGCTAGATTTAATAGGTAACCCGCGGGTCAACCCGAACCCGACACGATAATAAATGGGTTGGACACGACACGACACGATTATTAAATGGGTTGGGTCGGGTTGAAGAATTAGAACCCGTTTACCTGTTCAACCCGACACGAACCCGACGAATTGCCAGGTCTATCGTCCATTATGTATAAATTAATATTTTCTTTAGAAGAAAAGAATGGAATATCTTGACCTCATATTTTATACTTCTTTTACAGATATGGATCCGCCATATCTCTTTTTGGGACTAGATCATTGCCATCATTTGCTCTTGGTTTCAGGCTCGAAGTCTTCTGCTAAGCCGACGTAGGTCACAACTCATGGGGCAGAACACAACTGCGTTGAACACTTCGGGTAACTATATATTCAGCCAAAAAAAAAACAGTTTTGAGTAACCTGAAAAGTGATTGTAATCAACGTCATAAAGCTATGTTATATATATTAATCATAATTAGACAGCAGAACATGTACAGAAACTCCGACATTGATTCCTCCCTGTTGTTATCCTTGCAATCTAATCCTCTATCATTCCTACTAGTTGTCTCCTCATATGTGAAGTTCCTTGTTTGACCAAGAAAGATCATTCCTTGATTGTTCTCCTTAGTTGTAGCAGAAGACCACTTCTTTTTTATTAGAGCTAAGCCATATGTTAGGCTGCCATGTGAGAATTTTTGTAAGCGATCCCAACCAGCTCTGTATTACTTGTCCAGCTGCCAGCATCCACATTAATATTTTCTAGTATTTAGCAGTCCAGTAATGGAGGGGGATTGTTAATGTTGTATCAGATGTTGGAATATTGCATAAAAGGTCGAANGCCTAAAAATGAGTTTGAAATTTTTCTATTTTGCGTATTTTTAAGCAAATAGGCATATAATTAGTTTTTTTCATATATTAAATAAAATTATAAATTGTAGAATCAAAATATAATAATATTTTAAAGCATTTATAGAAGTATTTTTGGATAATTTTAGTAACTTTAGCCTTAAATATTAGATAAGTCTTATATTAAATCAGTAAAATATCTATACCCTAAATATAATCGGGTCATAAACAGGTACCTATCGGGTTGGCGGGTCAACCCACTACCTGACCTGCTAATTTTCGTGTCGTGTCGGGTCGACCCATTTAACTAAACGGGTTGGAAATCTCTGACCTATACCTGCTAATTTCGTGTCGGTTTCGTGTCGGGTTGTCGTGTCAATACCCGTTTTGCCAGGTCTAGGATCATGTGTGCAAAATTTAATTGAACGTTATCATCTTAGTCACGTCCACCTTCTGATGACATCCTTGCATACTTATTTCCCATTCTGATGCATCTTATTTCTTGTCAGGATCAGAAAGAATGAGCCGGTTCCGCAAGTTTACATTTTGCCACAATTAATTATTCTGACTATTCAAAAGAAAAAATTATTCTGTCTCCACTTCCTAAATGAAAGCGTAGCAACATTTATTTAGAAAAACTCTAAACCAAAGTTGTCCATCTTCCATTCATGTAGGACTTCTCTTGCATATATTGTGCGTATGAGTATAAAATTAATGTGTAGTGAGATTCTATTCCAATTGCAGACTGCAGATAAATTTATTTTAATTTCTCACATAAATCACTAGCTTGTTATATTACTCAATTTCTATCGTCCATTATGTATAAATTAATATTTTCTTTAGAAGAAAAGAATGGAATATCTTGACCTCATATTCTATACTTCTTTTACAGATATGGATCCGCCAAATCTCTTTTTGGGACTAGATCATTGCCATCATTTGCTCTTGGTTTCAGGCTCGAAGTCTTCTGCTAAGCCGACGTAGGTCACAACTCATGGGGCAGAACACAACTGCGTTGAACACTTCGGGTAACTATTTATTCAGCCAAAAAAAAAACAGTTTTGAGTAACCTGAAAAGTGATTGTAATCAACGTCATAAAGCTATGTTATATATATTAATCATAATTAGACAGCAGAACATGTACAGAAACTCCGACATTGATTCCTCCCTGTTGTTATCCTTGCAATCTAATCCGCTATCATTCCTACTAGTTGTCTCCTCATATGTGAAGTTCCTTGTTTGACCAAGAAAGATCATTCCTTGATAAATTAGTTGTAGCAGGAGACCACTTCTTTTTTATTAGAGCTAAGCCATATGTTAGGCTGCCATGTGAGAATTTTTGTAAGCGATCCCAACCAGCTCTGTATTACTTGTCCAGCTGCCAGCATCCACATTAATATTTTCTAGTATTTAGCAGTCCAGTAATGGAGGGGGATTGTTAATGTTGTATCAGATGTTGGAATATTGCATAAAAGGTCGAATAAAAGGGAGTGTGCAGCTTCCTGTAACAAAATCAGTACCTGAATTTCTGCATAAAGGTCAGAATAAATGTTCTTGGAGCTAGTATAGGGAAGATTATGTAAGAAACAATTGTACTCGGCCTTTTAAAACTAAACAATCTGACCTTAAACATTGATGTGGCGCCGAATTATATTAAAGCTTTGTTTGTAACTGCATTGTTTTAACCCCAAACTCAATTCTATTTTTCACTAAAGCTCATTTAAACTATGATCCACCCCATTGTAATATCTTAAAGCTGTCAATGAAGTTAAGCTATAAGTTAATGCTGTCAAATGCCAACATAAATTCAGAAAAATTGCCAGAGTAAGATAGTAGCATAACTTGCAATAGACATGACAGAAATCAACCAAACACCGTACGTGGTGACAGTAAGACACATGAACTGCGCTGCGCTATATACAAAAACATTATAAGAAAATTAAAAGAATATAATCCGTGGATGAACTGGCAAGTCAAATTAACATATGGATATATACATCCAACCATATACCTTATACATGATGATCCAGCAAATACCAAATGTATGCCGGCGACGTAACATTTGCTATTAATTATCTAATGCACTTAAACAAACTATAATATATAATCTGTTCCAACTTAGAAGTACGTTATGCTTTGGGATTTAATTTAGCCTAGTGCCTGATTGCATGTTTTGTCTTAGTAGCTTTTCAACCCGATTTGTGGTACACGTATCATATACATCAGCATTAAGGTATTGAAGGGTCACAAACATAACAACAACAACAACAAAAAAAAGATCATTCATATGTTCGCGACAAAAGAAAAAAAAAGGATCATTAACATAAGAGTCGTATTTTTAATACTCACTAAAATGCACTAGAAAACGACAGGTAACTACAAAACAGAACAGGGGCAAGTGCTTAAAATGCTCATTCCCCTTATATATGTATGCAGTGTCCCGTTCGTGCGAAATTGAAACAAGAAACTGAACTCTCTCTGCATCTTTTACGTTTCACACAGTAAACCCAGATGGGAACCGTGGAAACACCACCACCACCACTAAGCAAGGAGGAGCTGAAAGAGGAGGAGGAGGAGGAGTCGCCTATAGAGCAAGTCCGTTTAACCGTGCCAAACACGGACGACACGTCTCTCCCAGTATGGACCTTCAGGATGTGGTTCCTGGGGATTCTTTCCTGCTGCCTCCTCTCTTTCTTGAACCAATTCTTTGCTTACAGGACCGAGCCCCTGGTCATCACCCAGATCACCGTCCAGGTGGCAACTCTTCCAATCGGACGGTTCATGGCCTCTGTGCTGCCCGAAACCAAGTTCCAGGTTCCTGGGTTCGGGGGCAGAGAGTTCACCCTCAATCCTGGCCCGTTTAACATAAAAGAGCATGTCTTGATCTCCATATTTGCCAATGCTGGGAGTGCATTTGGGTATGGTTCTGCGTATGCTGTTAGTATAGTGAACATTATCAAGGCATTCTACGGGAGGAACATCTCTTTTGCCTCTAGTTGGATTCTTATCATCACTACTCAGGTCTCTTCTCATCACATCCACCTATCTAATCTTCCTTCTTTCTGTATTTGATATTTTGCATGTCTTTCCCTTGGTGGGTTGTTTACTTTTTTAACCGGTAGTTTTTGTAACTAAGTGTGAATTTTCACCGTAGGTTTTGGGATACGGATGGGCCGGGCTATTGAGGAAATACGTGGTGGAACCTGCACATATGTGGTGGCCCAGTACCCTTGTTCAAATCTCCCTTTTTAGGTGCGTTCACTTCTGGTGCAATATTTGTTAATTATTTCGCAATTCTGTACTCGGTTAATTAATAATTGCATCCATTCCACCATTTAATTCGTTGCTTTGTGGTGTCGGTATGTGTCAATTGTTAAGAAGGAAGCCCGAATATCATCACTTCCCCTATATCTTGTCAACCTCAAGACCTACCCCGTACATATATGGTATATAGGACCATAGAAGTGTTGCATTTTCTTTCTTGCTTTTTGTTCAAATCTTACCTCTCGATTATTATTAATATCTTTCAAGTAACTTTTTTTGGTGTCTCCTCAATTATTTCCCTAGGATTGTCGTTTGCCGAGGTGTTGGATCAAACTTTGTTTTGTCGTTGTTTCCGTAGTGAAACATCGTTTGGTTCACACTTATTATCATAGCACACATATACATTTAATTAAAACGGACGTGAAATTAAATGATAAAGTTTTAACAACAAACGACATAGGTCAAGTCTCCCAAGCCAATGATAGTAGACCGGCACGCAAACCAATTTGGCCGAGGGTTTACAAAGTCCACCAAAAATATCAAATGACGCCAAAATAAAAAGCTTCCCGTTTTCGCCAACCAGCATCTGCTTTAACGATCATAAAAATGAACTCGACATTCCAGTCCTGGTCCTGGAATATTTTGCTTTCTGGTTTTGACCCAGAAAATGGAAAAATTTTATCTGTATTCTGCTCAATAAGGTGAAATGGCAAAGCTTGTTCTGAGCTTGGACTTGTGTAAGACCTCTCCCATGTGCTAGCCTTCTGTCACATTTGTCTTGGAGCGTATTCCCATTGAAAAGCTAAACCCTATATATTAGCCCATTATCATCATCCCACCTCTGGAACTTGATAGGATTTCGTATCTTATAGAATTGCTCAATGCTTAATATAGAAAACAATTAATCAAGTATATTCTTCTGTAAGTTCCTTTGTCACAGACAGACAGGGAAGGGAACCGCAGATTTTTTTTTGGTCAAGGCTTTTTTCTTTTGCTTTTTACTCTGATGACAAATTACACAAAGTTTAGGCCTCAGTAATGTCTCGAATCTCTCCGTTATTCATGGACTTGAAGTTCATATCCAACTACTTTCTCTACCAGGCCATACCAATTACAATAGTGATATACCAATTACTGCAATTGAGCTCTTCTGCTGAGGTTGAAGTTGCTTGGAACATTAGGTTTAGCAAGTCCACACTGTCCACACTCCACAGGACAAAAATTAATGAAGGGTTAGTTAGCATACTTTAAAATTTTAATATCAGATCCTAACAGAGGAATGACAAAATAACAGTAGCGATAACTCCCGTCCTATCTTTGGGTGTGTATCGATTAAAAACCATAAAGACTAAAGACTCTGCTTCTTCAATTTTATTATCTATCCTTGGCTGAAAAGAAATGGTTGGTACTTCATACTTGACAGTTCAGTAGTCCATTTAAACTTAACAATAGTATGATACTAATTGGGTGAATCCACCAAATTCTTGCGAGCTTATTAAAGCATTCCCTGCAATGATACCAAAGTCCTGGCATTGCAATTCATCTGTACATACATTTGCTCTTAAATACCAGAAGAAGAAAAATTCAAAGGCACAGAATAAGTAATTCTATTTAACATAACATACAGCTCCTGATTATATCTTTATATTAATGAATTTTGCAGGACATTGCATGAAAAAGAAGACAAAGACGAGCAACGTATCTCGCGAGTGAAATTCTTCGGAATTGCTATGTTATGTAGCTTCCTGTGGTACTTGTTTCCAGGTTACCTCTTCCAAACATTGCAAAGTATTGCTTGGGTGTGCTATGTTTTCCCAAGGTCTGTCACTGCCCATCAAATAGGATCAGGCATGAAAGGTCTGGGAATTGGAGCCTTAACGCTAGACTGGTCAACAGTTGCTTCCTTCTTGGGCAGCCCTCTGCTTACTCCTTTCTTTGCCATAGCAAATGTGTGCATAGGATATGTGTTGATATTGTACGTAGTGATTCCAGTCTCATACTGGGGCCTAAATACATATGATGCCAAAACATTTCCCATATTCTCTTCACACTTGTTCAATGCACAAGGTGCGGTTTACAACTTCACCACAATCGTCAATGACAAATTCGAGATAGATATGGCACAATACAATAAGCAGGGGAGGGTTCATTTGAGCACTTTCTTTGCTCTCACTTATGGGTTTGGATTTGCCACCATTGCAGCCACACTTACTCATGTGGCATTGTTCTATGGAAGGTAATAATGTTGTTCTATGTAAGCTTACTTTTCTGTATAAGACCCGTTGAGTTGGTGCTCAGGGTAGTACCTTCTTATGGAGGGAAATTTATGACCGATACCGAGCTTCTGCAAAGGGAAAGGAAGATATTCACACTAGACTGATGAAGCACTATAAGGATATACCTAATTGGTGGTTTTATGTGCTTCTTTCTGGGACACTAGTGGTCTCCCTTGCACTTTGCATTTTCCTTAAAAAGGAAGTCCAGATCCCATGGTGGGCACTTATATTCGCAGCTGCTCTTGCATTCTTTTTCTCCCTTCCTATTAGTATCATTACTGCAACCACGAATCAGGTAATTGATCTAAATGTTTAATAGCCATATTTTAAATAAAAAAGATTGACAATAGAATTGGAAGAATTTTGTCTGAAGAAATCCATAACTAGTACATTCTTCTTCTTCTTCTGTGCATGCCATTTACTAAAATGTTTGCAGACACCAGGGCTGAATATCATTACTGAGTATGTAATGGGTTTAATATATCCTGGGAAACCTATAGCCAACGTGTGCTTCAAAACTTATGGATATATGAGCATGGCTCAGGCAATTTCCTTCCTTAGTGATTTCAAGCTTGGTCATTACATGAAGATTCCTCCTAGATCAATGTTCCTTGTGCAGGTAATTTTCTCCAGAGCATAGGAGGAGGAATATGCTTATTTCATTATTTCTAAGGTATCTGTCTCATCCAAAACTTTATGTTCTTACCCAACTAGTACATTGCAATTATATTTCAGTTCCTGGGGACTATGATAGCAGGGACAATCAACCTCTCTGTGGCATGGTGGCTTCTGGGTTCCATTGAAAACATATGCCAAGATAACCTCCTTCCTGCAGATAGTCCCTGGACTTGTCCAGGTGATCGTGTCTTCTTCGATGCGTCCATCATATGGGGTTTAGTTGGTCCCAAGAGGATTTTTGGCACTCTAGGAGAGTACTCAGCACTAAACTGGTTCTTCCTTGGAGGATTACTGGGACCTTGTGTTGTGTGGCTCTTACACAAGGCATTCCCAAGCCAGTCCTGGATACCCCTCATCAATCTCCCAGTGCTCTTGGGAGCAACTGCTGCTATGCCACCAGCAACAGCTATAAACTACAATTCATGGATTTTGGTGGGGACTATCTTCAACTTTTTCATCTTCAGGTACCGCAAGAACTGGTGGAAGAGATATAATTATGTCCTATCAGCAGCTCTTGATGCTGGCGTGGCCTTCATGGCAGTTGTTCTTTATGTGACTGTGGGGTTGGAGAACAAGAATTTGTCCTGGTGGGGTTCTAATCCTGATGTTTTCCCAGAGCACTGTCCATTGGCATCTTGTCCCACCGCAAAGGGCATCTCTGTTGATGGATGTCCAACGTTTTAGTTCTCAGACTTATGAAGCTAGGAGGACAACAAACAAAAGTCAATTGTGGACTAAAAGGTCTGTAATGTATCAGTACTGGTTGGGTTAGGCAGTAGCAGAACAATTGTAATAGATGATGCTATATCGTTGCAGTTAGAGTTAAAGCAACTGCTTTCATATATATAAGCATCCGCAGAAGTGGATTTACTGATAAAAAATCAAGCAACAGTCATTTTCTACATTCAATGGAAGTTAAAAGTTAGTGGATCTTGATCTTCAGAAATAAATATACCAGTTTGATATGTGACAGTGGATTTGACAGAAACCAAATGTCCCCTACTTTTTTTCTGTCAAAATGTCTCCATATATACAATACCATCATCATACATCAGGTGCAACAATCAAAGGGGATATGCATTATAATCAACTATGTGCCCCACACAAGTCAACGACCTATCTTTACTAATGTGTTGAAGATCTTTATTTATTCTTATAATGCTCTTCCAAAATGAAACAAAAAATGGGAACAATTAAGATTGAGGCATTTCTGTTATAC
The DNA here is from genome assembly GCA_028386065.3 of Turnera subulata. Lineage (NCBI taxonomy): Eukaryota > Viridiplantae > Streptophyta > Magnoliopsida > Malpighiales > Passifloraceae > Turnera > Turnera subulata. Next base: position 17,318 of record JAKUCV010004206.1, read on the forward strand.
TGGGATTCTTTATAGCTAAACAACATTGTTTGTATGATCCGCATATCTGATCAGACTAGAAAAACCACTGGAAAAAAATAACCTACTACCCCTCTCTCTGTCTCTCAATGGGAACAGTAGAGATAGAGGTACCACCAACGCACCACATAGAGGAAGATGATGAGCAGTCACCAATAGAGCAAGTTCGTCCAACGGTACCCAACACAGACAACACGTCACTCCTGATATGGACCTTCAGGATGTGGTTCCTGGGAATCCTCTATTGCTGCCTCCTGCCCTTCATAAATCAATTCTTCATATACCCCCACAGTGCCCCTGGTGATCACCTAGATCACCATCCAGGTGGCAACTCTCCCCATCGGACAGTTCATGGCCTCTGTCCTCCCGAAAGCCAAGTTCCGGATTCCTGGTTTTGGGATAGAGAGTTCTCTTGTGCCCGTTTGGTTCGTGGGATAGCGGGCATGGGTTTGATCCCGAACCCGCGATTTGGAAGAGAAAAAATGAGAGCGGGTTCGGAACCCACGCTCGTGGGTTAGAGGGCTTTAACCCACATTTTGAACCCTCCCGAGAGGCGCAGGTTCGAAATCGTGGGTGTGAACACCCAAATTTGACCCATTATTTATTCTATTACTTTAAATTATGAATTTATTTATGTCTTTAATTGATGAGATAATTTGATTGATGGCATGAATATATTTGTGATTTAATGTGGTAGAATAAGGCTATTTTATTTGCTTATTTCTTTGTATTTATTTTGGCCCTTTGTTATTTGCTTAGTTTTGGGTTAGAAATAAATATTAAGTTTGGGCTAATGAAATATGGATTCTCCAACAATCTTAGCCCATTTAAACACATGGCCTGCAGTTAAATTTAATCCTAATTTTCGTAGAAATTGGGGGTTAAATATATATTTTGCCTATTTTGTGTTTTTATGGTAGTTTTAATAGAAAAGAGGAATAATTTGATGTATAATTGATAATGAGGAAAAGTAGTGGAGTAGGAGACAAGTTTATGGTGTTTTCTGGGTCAGGGAATACTCTAGAAGGCGTGGGAACCAACTAGGAATCGGATTGGAGGAGGAAAAGTAAGAAAAAGGGAAAAACTGTCCAGTCGGTGGCGGACAAGGAAGGGAAGACCGCCAGGCCTCGGCGGTCGTCACGACATGACCGCCAGGCCATGGCGGTCGTTGCTTCCAGAACCTTCTTTTTTCCTTCTTTTCTAATTCCTAGCCTATAACCGTCAGATTTAGGGATTTAATCTTGACCTTTAGATTGTTAGGATGACCTCTTACCCACAGAACACCATAAATAGACCCCTTATTACACACAATTGGGACAAAGATTAGAATTATTCTCTACACACCCATAAGCTTAGAGTGCTTGGAGAAATTCTAGTTCTTTGAGTTTAGAAATCGTTTTAGGAGCTGATATTCTGAAGCAATCTCGTGGAGAGGAGTAGCAACAACCCAGCAGTAAGAGGAGAGCAAGGAGGAGGCCAATCGGAGCAAATCGGTGGAGAAAAGAGTGCAAATCCGAGAGGAGCTTTCTTCCCTGTGCAGTTGCGAGAAAGTCGCAATATCTCGAGCTACAGACGTCAGATTGTTGCGTTCTTGGTGTCTCTAGAAAGTTAAGAGAGAGATCTACAACTTTTCTATTGACTTCAGATGCTGATTCGGCCTCCTTTGCTACTAGTTTTCGATTGAAGTCAAGCCAAGATTCTGTTGAGAAGCGGAAAGCTTATAAGAGCAAGAGGAGGGCTTCAAGAGGTAACCCTAACCCTTTTAATCTATGATTTTGTTGTTGATTCATGTTTTTGTGATAATATTGATGTTGATTTTTTGATTGTTGTGTGAATCCATGTTAGAACTACGTGACTTTGACCCCGGTCACACGGGTACGTAGGTAGTCTCGGTCTGAAAATGGGATGCAAGCCAAATTGTTTATATTCTTTTCTTTTTTATGTTGTTGTGATGTTGCCGTTAAGTTGTTGTATTGTGTCATTGCTGTGTTGTTGTGTTGTGTTGTGATGCCATGTAAGAACTACATGAGCTTTGAATCCAGTCGCCGGAGTACGTAGGTGGATTCTAGTGGTGGAATTTCAAGCTCAATTATGTGTTTATTTTCTATTTTGTCTTTTATTTTCTTTTTGTTTCTGTTGTTGTGTTGTTTGTCCATAAGGCATACAGGGATCTTCGATTTCACACGATTTCGCCACAACATAGATAGGAGCCTAACACCTTCCCATCTGTGACGAACCCTCGAATCCCACATCTTTGGTTAGCTATGACTGGTTGCTACGGGTTATAGAAGTCAAGGTTTTCCCTGAGTTTTGTCCTTAATAAAATTCGGGTGGCGACTCCTTTGATGTAGTGAGGGATCAAATTAATTTTTGATCGGGTCCTCACAGTGGGCTTCGGTTAGAAAATTTGGGACGGGCATGCCCCTGCCCAAACACCAAAAATCCAAAAATACCCCCAACCTAATAAAACCCATTCTTTCCTTTTCACCCGATTCAGTCGAGCTCTTTACACTCTCTCTCCTTGACAAGTCAATAACTCCTCTCATCTCCTCCTCCTTCTCGCGATCGAATCCTCCTTTTTGTGTGGTTTATTGTAAATTTTTTTTGCTAAAAATCCTCCTTCCTAACTTTCCGATTCCTCCTCTACACCCTCTCCCCCTCGTTTCTTCCTCTCTTTCCCCAAAATCCGAATCCCCAATTCATACCAAAAAAAACCCTAGGTTTTGATTTTGAAATTAAACCTTTAATCGACTATGATAGGGATTAAAAATGTTATTAGCAGTTCATTTCTTATGATTCCTCCCTAATTCATCTTTGTTATGGTCGTTGTAACGGGTCATTGGTGCTTGATAGGGTTAACAACACTTTGCTGGGTAATTCGACTTCCTCTTTTATCCTCTTCTTTGTAACAACACTTTCGTTTTTAAGACTGAGCATTTGAGCTTGTGGCAAATACGGTCTTCATTAAACTTAAAACCTACATTGATTTTGAGCTCGGGTATGATTTTCCCTTTAAAATTCTTATCTTGCATTGTATTACTGTTGTTTGTGTTTGAATTTAATTCTATCTTGTGTGGAGAGTCATGATGATGCTTTTGTTATGGATGAATTTAATGCAATCTTGTGTGGAGAGTACTGATGCTGCTATTGTTATTGACGTTTCTTGTGGTCTGTTGTTGGTGCTAATTGTTGGTGAATGATGGCTGGGTTGGATGAATATGTCGTTATTGATGAATGGTATACAGAGTATAGTCTTTGGAATGTTGCTTGCTTGAATTGATGATGATGAGTTGGAAATGAGCATCATGGCTCAGAATATAAAGACAAAATTTGACAAATATTGGGGTGACATTGAGTTCAACATGGTGTCGTTCATTGGTTCAGTTCGCGATCCGATATATAAGTTTAGTTTTGTTCAGTTTTCTTTAGAAAAGATATATGGTGAAGCTTTTGGGAGTAAAATGTGAGCAAAAGTCCAAGGTATTTTCCATGCCATGTTCAATGTTTATCACTTAATTATGTTCCTCCATCTCGAGCTTAACAACAATCCTCCCACAAATTTATTGCAGGACCATCATCAGCAACAACTTGTAATATCGATGCAAATGGTGACGATGATGGTGAAGGTGCTGAAGGAAGTCAAGTAGGAAGGGCTAAAATAAGGGCCCTCAAAGAAGATTTGAAATATGAATACAACAGGATGAAACATGGTGAAAATGTTGAATCAAAATCTGAGCTGGAAAAATATCTTGCAAAAGGATATGAGGCAGATGTCAAAAATTTGAGATTCTAAAGTGGTGGAAGATAAATTCTCCTAGGTTCCATGTTCTGTTCTGAATGGGTCCTAATGTTCTTGTTGTGCCGGTGTCCACAGTTGCATCAGAATCTGTCTTCAGCACTAGTGGTAGAATTTTGGATCCATATAGGAGTTCTTTGATTCCAAAAAATATGCAAGCTCTTATTTGTGGACAAGATTGGATTAGAGCATGAATTACATACTATAAGACTGAAGTAAATATTGATGAAACTGCAACAAATATAGATAAACTCGAGTAATGTATTATACTCCATCTTTTGTTTTCGTTCATTAATTTTTGTAACTTAAATTAATGCATCATGGTGGCTTACATGAATTGTTATTGTCTATTGCATTACAAGAAATGATGGACTTGTTGTTTCAAGATGTTGTTATTGAAGTGTGAAATCAGACCTTAAATGCTGGCCGGAATAAAAATGAAGTGATGTGAGTGCGATGGTCAGTTTTTTTTGTTACTCTTTACTTCCTATTAACTCACTATTTTTTCTAGGTATTTGCTCTTTTCTTTTTCTGATATGTTTGCATTATTTTATTGTTCATTTTTAGGTTGTACAAATGATAAATGTGAAGAATTTGGTGGCGCAACTACCACATATTTTGTTCAATTTCTTGCCTTTAGATTTGATCATTGCCTTCTATGTGTGTTTAATTGCATTTAGTCCATCCGGATTTGAATTATATTGTATTTGATTATAATTGTGTGTGGGATTATTGTAATGTTGATGCTGATGCTATTGGAAAAATTGCTTTTCATGTTGTTAATATTAAAATTTTTATTCCTAGATTGGATGTGTTTTTAAAATTTCGGCTATCCTAAATTCCAACCGAACCGCCATCGACACGTCGGTGACAACATATAGCGGCCGATTGGTCTGCGACACACGCCTGCCGTGGAAGCTCTCGCGACTGCATTTCTTTGTCCATCTTTTTTCCATGTTTTTTCTTGGTCAAGGAGAGCTTGGTAACCTTAAGAAGGGTGGGTTTTCTCTTAAGAATAAAGAAAATGTAATTCGACTAAGCTTAGCCTTGACCTTAGTAGTAGGAATTTTATATAAACCGTTAGGTTAGGCGAGGCCAAGTAGACATAGCATCAGTAGCGTTAGTAGCAGTGGAAGAGTCGGTTGTTGTGATGACCGTTGTCGACTCTGAACCAAGGTTGTGAAAACCGGGTTCGACCGCGGTTACCGCGAACCGGTGATCCATCCGGTTTTCAAGAACCTCTAAAAACGTATTTCTCTTAGATTGGTTGAGCCGTCTGGTTTTTCCAGTTTTCGTTGAACCGTTCACGGTTTTACCGAGTCAAGACGGGTCAGGTAATTTGTAAAAAAAAAAAAAGACAAAACGGGTCGTTTAATTAAAAACGAGTTGTAAAGGGTAGCAAATACACGCAAGAAGAGTTGTTCTCTTCTTCCAATTAGGGAAAATACACGCACTGGGCTGCTCTCCTTCTTCCCAAATTTGACTCCCATTAAAATTCTTCAACAAAAAAAGAAGTGAAGATTGAAGAATACCACGCAAACAAAGCAGGTTAGTTAGTTTACTTTTCACTTCCTTCTCTATTCCCTTCTTAATTCATACCATACTCTTTTATAGTTGTCTTTAACTTTCTTTCTAATTGTACTTCAAGTGTTTGATAAAATGCTATGACTTTGAAATGGCAATTTGTAGACATCAATCTAGGAAAAAAAGTAAAATACTCACCATGTGATCTGCAGGGCTCACATCCTTGCCCATTTGTAGTACTACTGTTTTATTTGCCTCCCGCCATATATATATATATCAATATATCAAACCAGACTATGGATATATTATATACACTAGCAGGAGCTGGGCAGGAGTAACTGGCTACTGTCACTTCAAATTATTAGCATGCTAGATTCAATAGACGAGATATATATATATATACCTATATATTAAGGGGAAAGGTGAAGCTTGGTATATTTATAGACCGAGGAGAAGGTTTTTTTATATACATATATGGCATATGATGCGCTTAGTTACTGACAACAATGAAACCATTACTTACTTTACTAATTTTCTTTTCTTCTTCTTTTTTTACACAGAAATATAAACATGGATAGTCAATCTGAGTCATTAGAAAGAGAATCCACTCCATCAGAAAAGCAATCCACAGACTCTATACCTTCTTTTCGAGGAAAAACTGATCCGGCATGGGACCATTTTGCTGTATCAATTGGTCTTGATAAGAAGTCTGTGTATAAATGTCTTATCTGTGAGAAGCAATATCACAGAGGAGGAATTTTCAGAATGAAGCAACATCTTGCTGGTATTAGAGGCAGTATTGGCCCATGTAGAAAGGTTTCACATGAAGTCCGTGAACAAATGCTGAAAGTTTTAAAAGAAGCAGCTGACCGAAAGATGCAATCTAAGCAAGCCAAGAAAGCGATTGAGATTGACAACTCTATGGAGGATGATGAAGATAGTGTCCAGGAAGAAATAACTCCACAATCAAGTTCAAAAGATGTGGCTGTCAAGCTAACAACAAAGGAAAAAGAAAGAAAACTGATGGAGTTAAACAAGACTTTGCTGCTAGAACAACTCCAGGAGCCCAACCAAGTATAAAAATCTTTTAGCTGGGAAGGATGCTATGCACAAAGCTGATATGGCTGTGGCTAGGTTCTTTTTTGGAAGTTGCATACCATTTAATGCCATACAAGCCGGTTTCTTTCAACCAATGTGTGATGCCATTGCAGCAATTGGGCCAGGATACAAGGCACCTTCTTATCATAACTTAAGGGTGAATTTACTGAGAGATTGCAAGAAAGAGTCCTCCATGTATATGGAATCTTTTCAGAGTAATTGGGCAAATAGTGGATGCACAATCATGGCGGATGGATGGACTGACCAAAGACAAAGAACTTTAATCAACTTCTTGGTGTATTGCCCTGCAGGTTTATCATTTATCAAGTCTGTGGATGCTTCAGATGCTATAAAGGATGCGTCAATTTTGTTTAATTTATTTGTTGAAGTCATTGAATGGGTTGGGTCAGTTAATGTGGTGCATTTGGTTACTGACAATGCAGCAAATTATGTAGCAGCTGGGAGATTACTACATGAAAGGTACGAACATATCTTTTGGTCGCCTTATGTAGCACACTGTGTCAATCTAATATTGAGAGACATTTCAAACTTGCCACATGTGGAATCTCTTGCATCTCGGGCTTCTAAAGTGACTATATTTGTTTATAATCACTGTGCATTGTTATCTTGGTTGAGAAAAAGAGAAGGATGGAGGGAGATGGAGCCACCATCAGAACTTGATTTTGAAGAATTACAACAAGCTCTTTATCAAGAAGAAGTCATTACTTCCACGACAAAGAACAAAAACAAGCGTGTTCGCGTTGAAGGTTAATGCAAAAAATCCTTACACTTGAGAAATGTAATTGTTATTTGTTTTCACTTTGAAAATCTAATTGATTTACACTTATGTTTATTCACCAGATGATGAAGAAGAATTTACTTCACCATTGTTTGTCACAGAAAGTCTCAATTTGAAGTCATTTGGTGCAAGTACTTCAAACTTTCAAGATAATATTGGATTTAGGCTGAGAGATGAAGATACTGATGGGGATGATGATTGAGTCCTGATGTCCTATGATTGTTCGTTTAATTAGTTTATCTATTAAGTTTAAGCAAATTGATGGCAATTTCTTTTTTGCATGTTTAATTTGTCATAAGAAGAATTTTTATGTTTATGGTACCTTTTATTATTGTCCTCTATCCAAACCATCTTAAGAAGAATTTTTTTTCCCGTATCATATTGTTATTTTTGAAATTTTTTATCTAAAATTTCGTCCAACGGTTCGACCCGGTCAAACCCCGGTTTTTTGAACCTCTAGCTTTTACGGTTCGCTGCAGGGTCCGGTTTTCAAAACCTTGCTCTGAACTCTATTTACGCTTAGCCAGGAGCAAGAGATTTTTTTCAGCAGAAAGTCTTTTTCGGAAATCAAAATAGCTGTTGAGCGGAAGGTTTATTACCACCTCCCTTTGGCTAAGGGGGCAGCATCNAGTTTGGACCCAACCTAATAGTTCTTTACATCTAACCTCTCTTTTTCCAGTTCCAGATATGCAGCTTGTTTTGAAAAAATCGACCAGCCTATTTCCATTTTTACAAGTCTTTTCTCGTCTTTAGAGCAAGAAGCAGAATTATTACAAGAAAAAAGCTTCCAAAATCTTTGACCCCCATCGCCAACTAAGATATCAAGCCCCTCGGTTAACTATTCCTTTCTATTCATACTTCCTTTTTTGGATAGAATGAATCATACATTCCTATGCTGAACTGAAGTGATATAAATTAACGACAAGGATATACCCCTTTCTTCAGAATTATTCTTAATTGCTCTTGGCTCGATATAGAATACTATAAATCAGCGACACTTGCGAATTCTTCTTTCTTTCCTCTATACTATATACTATACTTGTAAAACGTAAAATTATTATAGCTAATATATGGCAAGATATTAATTTTGTGACCGAGGCAAGATATCAATTAGGCAGAGTTTCAAAATTTGGGAACTCTTTCCCTACCCGTCTTCCCACTCAAATTTACTAGAGCTGGCGCCAGTGTGGAGAGTATTCGATTTCCAGTCAATACCCCCTTTTTCCTAACAAATCTGCACCGAAATAAAATACACCCTTTCTCTCATCTATACTATCTAATCTATAGACTACTTGTAATTCTAAAATTATCATAGAATAATATGGCAATATATTAATTGGGAACTTGCCCTATCCGTTCTTCCTACTCAATTTACTAGAGGCAGCTGGGTCCAGTTTGGAGAGAATTCAATTTTCCATTCATTAATTCTCTCTCCTTTTTTTTTAACAAATCTGCCCTCATACTCCTAATTGTTTACCTACCGGGAATAGACATTTTAGCCATAATTAACTTCTGCGATTAAGTAAACTTCCTCGCGCACCCAGCAAGTAACCAACTAATCCCTATTTATCCGGGACGATAAGGAAATAAAGAGATAAACCCCAAAACCATAATAAGGAAACCAAACCAGCCAGTAATAACTTTGCCAGCTTTCAAGCAAAAAGATTCATCCTCCGGGGTTTATGAAGATTCTGGATTACCACACTCTTCGTGCTCTAATCAGTGATTTACTCCCCTCCAAATTCCTAACTACCCCTTAAGTCCCCCACTGCCACCCCCACATCCCCATAAAAACCCCAGGGACAATAAAGTAACTTCGGACTCCAACGAAGATCTTTTCGTCCCGTAATGAACTCTTAATCCCCTTCATAATTAGCATTAATCAGCCAACCAAATTCTTACTACTATACAAGCCTATCTCTCATTTTCTGTGTAATATACTACTCTGTCCTCTCCCCCTACTACCCCGGGCGGCGCTCGCGGACACACTCTTCGCGTGAACAATGGCCACCGCTTCTCGTTTCGAGGTGGAAGCTCCCGGCGGCGGGCGGAAGCGGAAGGAAGACGAACTAGTTGACGACGACGACGTGTCGCCCGTGGAAGAAGTCCGGCTAACGGTGTCGACGGAAGATGACACGACGCTGCCGGTGTACACCTTCCGGATGTGGTTCCTCGGGATAATCTCCTGCGTGGTGTTGTCTTTCCTCAACACCTTCTTCTCCTACCGGACGGAGCCCCTTACCATCTCTATGATCTCGGTCCTCATCGCCACCCTTCCCATCGGGCGGTTCATGGCCAAAACCCTGCCGAAGACCAAGTTCCGGCTGCCGGGGTTCGGGAACCGGGAGTTCTCGCTCAACCCGGGGCCGTTCAACGTGAAGGAGCACGTGCTTATCTCTATCTTCGCCAATGTGGGGTCCGGGACCGCGTACGCCATCAGTATCATCGACATTATTATGGCGTTTTATCGGCGAAGGATCTCGTTCGTGGCCAGCTTTCTTCTCGTTTTAACTACTCAGGTTAGTTGGTTGGTTGGATTTTCTTTTTGTTTTTTTTTTTTAAAAAAATCTGGTCAGTGGCTAGTTAGCCAGTTAGGTTACTCATTTACTGCATTACGGTTACTTTTTCGCTAGTGTTGTCGTTTTTCTTACTTTTTAATTGTGGTGGCGTATATTTTTGTTTGCATGCGTGTGTAGGTGCTGGGGTACGGGTGGGCGGGGATTATGAGGAGGTTCGTGGTGGATCCGGCGGAAATGTGGTGGCCAAGTAGTCTGGTTCAGGTTTCTCTTTTCAGGTAATGCCTTCATGCAACGGCGTCGTTCTGGTCTAATTGAACAACGTCGATTCTTTTTTTTTTTTTCTTTTCTCTATTGCTGTCCCTTTTTTTATGAGAGCACTATTTCTGTCTGTCACGTGTTCTTTCTTGACTGGAAACAGAGTAGGTGTCCGAGTTGATGAAACAGTGAGTACTTTGTTTTAAAGATATTGTTTTTTGTTTGTTTTAATAGTACCATACTTGACTTTGCACCTTTTTTACAGAGAAATGATACATGTTTTTGTCCGAGTAATTTGAATATGCAGTGATTTCAAGTATACAATCTTTGTAAGCTAACTATCTTGAACAATGTCGACAAAGAATAACTATCTTGAACAGTTTTGAAGAAATACACAATTGTTGTTATGTAACATATTTCACACCCCGGAATTTGAGGTCATATGTTCAATTTTGAGCTCATGGAAGTTAAAGATGGCCTTCAATTCCCAATCACTATATATATTGTTTATATGGTGCAGGGCTCTCCACGAGAAAGATAACAGGCGCATGTCCAGGGGGAAGTTCTTCATAATTGCGCTGGTGTGCAGCTTCTCGTGGTACGTAGTTCCTGGGTACTTTTTCCCAGTTTTGTCAATGGTCTCGTGGGTGTGCTGGATATTTCCCAAGTCAGTAACAGGCCAGCAGCTCGGCTCTGGCATGAATGGACTTGGACTTGGATCCTTTGCAATTGATTGGGCTGTTATAGCGTCATACCTTGGCAGCCCTCTTATCACTCCATTCTTTGCCGTTGTCAACATCATTGTCGGCTATGTTGTATTCATGTATATTGTACTCCCCATAGCTTACTGGAAGTATAATATGTATGATGCAAAAACCTTCCCCATTTTCTCCTCTGATTTATACAATCCCAAAGGGCAGATGTATGATGTTCATGCAATTGTTAACGACAAGTTCGAGATTGACCTGCCTGCATATCAGCAGCAAGGACACATACAGCTTAGTTCCTACTTTGCGCTTTCATATGGAATTGGTTTCGCTTCCATAATGGCCACCCTCACCCATGTGTTACTCTTTAATGGAAAGTAAGCAAACATTCCTGTCTTCTTAAAACTTTTTACAGTTTGCTAGCGTTGGACCTTTATTAGCATGATAATTAATGGAAATCCGTTCCAACAGGGAGATATGGCAACAACTACGAGCTTCCTACAAAGGAAAGATGGATATCCACACAAGATTAATGAAGAAGTACAAAGACATACCTGACTGGTGGTTTTACATTGTGCTCTTTTTGTCGTTTGTGCTCTCGTTAGTGTTATGCATCTTCTTGAAAGATCAGGTACAAATGCCGTGGTGGGGGCTCCTCTTCTCTGCAGGCATCGCTCTAGTATTTACCCTTCCCATCAGTGTTATAACTGCTACAACAAATCAGGTATCATCTTTTGATCTCTCGAGTCTTGACAAATACCAACTTTTCCAGATTTGGTCCCAATCAACTTGAAAGCTTCAATGTAAAAAATTGTTTTACAGAAAAAGACACTATGGTGCTCTAAGCGTGTATATAGATTGTTTCTGTCTCTTATCTAACATTAGACAAGATTCACCCAGTTGCTACGCTTATTGATATTTGCCAAGTTTCTACCCGGATAAAAAGTTTGTTATAATGTCCTTCCCTTCTTCTGCTAGCAACCAGGACTGAATATCATCACGGAGTATATAATGGGCATCATATATCCTGGTAGACCGATTGCCAATGTCTGCTTCAAAACCTATGGGTACATTAGCATGGCTCAGGCCATTTCCTTCCTCAGCGATTTCAAGCTAGGCCATTATATGAAGATTCCACCTAGATCAATGTTTCTAGTTCAGGTATTTCAACACTGCTGTTTCACATGTCCTAAAAGATTTTTGGAAATTTGTGTCCTGTTGCTCTTGCTCAGTCATATGCTCCATTCATGTTTTGTTATGCAATGCTTGGGATATTTATTTTCAGTCAACAAGTATGATTGCCTTGTTTTAATTTTGGAAACCGCATGTTTAAATATCTATCTCATTCTTCTGTAATAATTCCTTTTTTATGTTCGCCAATGACAGTGCATAGGTACTGTAATTGCTGGAACTGTGCAAGTTGCAGTTGCATGGTGGATGCTGACCGGCATTGACAACATATGCAATAAGAAGCTTCTTCCTCCCAATAGTCCTTGGACATGTCCTGGTGACCGCGTTTTCTATGATGCCTCTGTCATCTGGGGCTTGGTTGGACCCAGACGTATCTTTGGCAGCGACGGAAAGTATTCTGCACTCAATTGGTTCTTCCTTGGTGGGGTACTGGGGCCTTTGGTCATATGGTGTCTGCACAAAGCATTCCCGGGCAAGAAATGGATTCCACTCATCAATCTTCCAGTACTTTTAGGCGCAACAGCTATAATGCCACCAGCCACAACCGTTAACTTCAATTGCTGGATCGTGCTTGCAGTAGTTTTCAACTACTTCATCTTTAAGCACCACAAGAATTGGTGGCAGCGGTATAATTATGTTCTCTCAGCTGCCTTGGATGCTGGGTTGGCTTTCATGGGGGTTCTTCTGTACTTCAGCCTGACAATGCAGAACATAAACATAACATGGTGGGGTAGCGACAGTGAACATTGCCCCCTGGCTACCTGCCCAACTGCCAAAGGAGTTGTTGTTGATGGGTGTCCTGTTTACTAGTTTCTATTTCAATGTCTCTAACCTCTTCTCAGTTTCACTGGCAAAGAAGAAGAGATGGAGTTTATCAAGTTTTTAGTTGGCACAGATTGAATTGAAGATTGCTAATTTCATTCCCAAAGTATGGGAGAGTTTCACTAGTTGTACAGATGCTTAAGGTGAAAGCTTCGTGGATTTTGTTATCTTTCCAACAGTTAGGAAAAGTCATTTTTATTTTATCTGCTTTAGTTCTCTCTTGCCCCTGCTTGACCGACCTGTGCACCCAGTTGTGATTTTTATTAGGTTTGGAAACAGTTATTCAAAAGTGATAGCAGAATGTAACAGTGCGAATTGGTACTGTTCTCAAGTTTCAACTACCAAATTTCATTCTTATATTTCTAGTTGGGACCGTTTCGGATTGGGGTAGTGGCACTGTATTCAACATAGGACAACATGCACCAGTGTTCCTGTTCTCCGGGGAAACAGTTTTGTGTATGATGCGGGATCTTACTGCCAAATGTAGCTTAAAATATAAATTTCACAGCAACGATGAAGCTAGCTAACGTAGAAAGTTTACAGAGTCTTGAATAGAATCAAGAAGTTCAGGAAGAAAACAACACCATACATGAAATTTGACTAAAACAAGGTAAGGATTATCACAGCTAGATTGGAAGTGCAGTAACGTTTGGGAACCCGTGTTTTATATATTACTAAAGGTGGATGATAATGCCAACAAAACTGTATAATCACGTATCATTGCAGCACAGATAGAAGTTATCACAAATATGTCCACAGAAACAATTACTTGTCTGAGTGATCAGTGTGGCACTGCCCTTTCAGCAATTCTACTATCACCTGAAGCAGGCAAGCTCAGACACAAGAGATTCCTCTGCATAAACAGCTGTACAAGAAACTTTGTTATTTATCACAGTCAAGAGGGCTTGATGAGGATGAGGGGGCCAGTCTGGAAGTGAACCCACGATTGAAACCATCTTCGATGTCATCATCCCAACAGCCCTCGTCAAAGTTTTGAGCATAGCTTAACGGGTCATACTTAAACCCACCAGCTGCTGGTTTTTGTCTTCTATTGGCCCTCCTCATCAGAGCTGCTGCTATGTTGCAACCTAAGCTTCCCTTCCTATTGCCTGTGCTGTTGCTGCTTATTATTCTTCTTTTTGTCCATGGCAATCTCAGCTTGAGACGACCCCAACATGATAGTAGCCCCTCTTCATCTCTGTTTCTCGGAGATGATGAACTTCTCTCCATGAATGAATTAAGTTTGTAGAGGATAAACCTTCCTGTTCTGAGTTCTGTAGGATATTTTCTTTGAGCTCTTTGTCTCTACTTTCCCCGAGGATTTTTTCTTCTATGAAAATATGCTAAGGATTTTAAATGTGTGGCAGGGAAGTTCTTCTCTACTTCATATTTACATGCTTTTATTGTTTCCAATGAAAAATATAAATATGGAAAGCCTTGTTTTTTTGTTCTCTATATCGAAGCCTGTAGAAAGGGTTTAAGGGAAGAGAGTGGTGAATTGAGGTAATGGTGAGTGTAGCGTTCTTTTTTTTTCATGTCAAGAAAAATCACCAACTGCTGCTCTATGGGAAATTTGGAATCGTTTGCAATACTTCGTCCGAACCATGTGCATGCTGGTACAATAACGTTGTGAATTGACATTTTCCAAAGTTACTGGCACTTAATCTCTCTACTTGAATTTATTTTAGCAATAGGCAAACCATAAGGATTTATTATACATATATATTTGACTAGGCAATTGGTGACCAGTCAAGGTACATGCTCCCTCATGTACCTCCTTGGTTAAATTTCTAATATTTCATCAATGCATACTTTGTGCCTTTCCTGTTTAACCAGGTCATTTTTTCTTTTCTGTTCCAGAAAATTCTGTTATTTTTACTGGGAATATTATACAAACAGGAAACTTCAAGTATTTGGCATACTACTTTGAAGTGGAAAAAAACAAATTGCATGTTCTGTAGCTCATCATTTGTTACACAACCCGTCACTGTATATGCCATTTTTGGTATTCTGCTTATTATAGCAAGTGAGGGTGCGCCATCTAATCCCAAACCCATTCTGGTAGGTATCACTTATCATACCACACTTGAAAAGTAAGGGGGAAAACCCAGTCAATAGGCAATGGAGCAAATTTCCTGAAGTACTTGGTCTGAACGGTGCAAGACCAAAAAAAGAATCAGTTCAAAGTTTATTTTATTCCTTATTGACATTTTATCATCAGTTGTGAAACTTTCTGAATAGGCATCAATTCATGAAAGCAACGCAAGTGGTGGATTGAGCGGGTGATGTTGGCACTTGGCAGTTTGAGGAAAGAATATTCGTGGCTTGTGAGCTGTGTACAATTCACATATTTTTTGGCTCATCCTATTTGCAGGACTCTGCTAATTTTTCCTCCACACATTTTGCCCACAACATTAGTTCCATTAACAGTATTTTGCTTAATATCACTTCACCAGTTTTCTTTCTCCCGATAAGTGATAACCAATTGGTCTAGTGATCTTCTTTCTTAGACCTCGAAGAGAATCATAAAATTATGGTTTCAAACTTCAAACCCAAACAAATTATATATACCAGGACCCAGTTTGGGGTAAGGTAAGATCTGTTATGTAAGATCTGTTGTATATATGTGAATGTTCATAGAAAATGGACAACACCAGGGCCCAGAACTATTGAAACTCACAATGCCTACGCGTTTAAATGAGTTTCGCCCAAGTAATTACCATGACAAGGTTAAAAGTATGACGAATGTGAAGAATGTCAAATGATTTGCTGATCTCATACATGACTGTCCTCTTATCCAAATTTAAATGGTGCAACAATGTTTCCTGGTAAGCACATTCCTGCAGTGATTTAGTGAAATCTGTGACATCTATATATACCATATGGTAGCATGTACGAATCTATCCAAACTCCAAAGTGCCAAAAGGAGCACCAGTGAAAGCTCTATATTTCTAACAGAAGTTGGAATTTTACAGGAATCCAACACAGGTAATGAACTACCATGTACATCAAAAAGCTGAATATGATGAGGTCCAGGAAGCATTAGCTCAACCATGAAAAGCAAGCGGTAGAGTGTGGTAAAAGGTTTGCCACAACAACTTGATGCCTCTGGAGGGCAAAATAATCAATCAGAACATGGATTGGCATCTATAACTCTGCTGCACTAATAGCAAACTTCAGTATCGGGTACGAACACATCGCAATATCAGTGTTTTTCTGCCTTGTTGGCTAGTCTTGGTGGAGAATTACACAACTAAAGAATACAAACAGAGCTAAATGGTATTTTTATCCGTATAATCAGAGAGACAGTCAGGTACAGGAAAATTTGGTAGTGAACGTCTCACCTCAAAAGGTGATGCGTCGAGCCACGGGAAGAGATTAGTCTGGCAGTCGGCTGGGATGTATCAAAAAGTACAAGAAAATATATAACCAGAAATAATCTACCTGAAATTTGACAAAGGACTCCAGCTGGTGGATGCTTACAATTAAGGGACCTTGACTACCTATCTACTAAAACTGAAATTGAATTTTGCTAATTCTGAAGAGTAAAATTGAGAAGTTTGAAGCTCTCACAGAATTATTTAATCAACAGGAGGAAGGGCAAAATCCTGGAATAAGTTGTCAGTGACAAGTAATCTGAGCATAAGATAACATCAGCTACAACCTAGATCTCGAATACCCCACCCTGTACTGAACTTTTCCTCACAACCCCTTTTAAGCACAACTCATTCAGTAACTCCAAAGCCTCATCAGCTAAACCCTCACAAACTATTCCTTGAATGAGGATAGTGTAAGAAACTTCAGTGGGTGTACACCCCCTGGATATCATATAAGCCAAGATGTCAATTGCACGATCAGTGTGTTGAGCCTTGCAAAGTCCAAACATGATAGAATTGTAGATGTTTGCATTTGGTTTGATCCCAAGCCCTTCCAAGTCATGAAAAAATTTAATAGCTTCATCAACCTTTCCTTCTCTGCTAAGCCCAGCAATAAGCGACCAGAAGGTAGTTACATCAGGCCTGAGACTTTTCCCACGCATTTCATGTAACAAATCTACAGCTTGATTTGTTTTGCCCACCTTCGAGAGCCCACGAATGATAGTGTTGTAAGTGGCCAAAACAGGTGAGCAACCTTTGCTACTAAGCTCACGAAGGATCTCAAAAGCAGCATCGACCTTCCCATCCTTGCACAATGCAATGAGCAAAGTGTTGTAAGTCACAATATCAGGATAACATCCCCCAGACACCATTACATCCAAACACCGAATAGCCCTTTCCATATTCTTTTCCTTGCAAAACCTATGAATCAACGGATAATAGCTTAAGGCATCTGGCGTGCACCCTTGTTCAGGCATCTTATCCAATATGGCAATTGCTTGATCTAATAAACCCTTGCTGCAGAAGAAATTAATCAAGATATTGTAAGTAACAACAGTAGGAGGACAACCTTTTCTAACCATCTCACCCAGAAGCTTCTCTGCATCCTTCCACCCACCCGTGCGGCACATACTACGCAAAATTATATTATGAGTAATCACATTGGGCTGGCATCCATACGATGGCATATTATCCAAGAACTTGATTGCTTCATCCAACCTCCCTTCCTTGCACATCCCATTGACCAGAACATTGTATGTAACCACATCCGGTTTGCAACCCCTGCTCCTCATCTCATCCAGGAGCTTCATGGCCTGGCCAACCCCACTTTCCCGGCAAGTCGCCTCAATCAAAATGGTATAGGTGATCACATTAGGATAACACTGCTTTTCCAACTGATGATTAAGAACCTCCATGGCTCCGTTCAGATCCCCAGCGTTACACAAAGTATGCAGAATTGTATTGTGTGTAACCACATCCGCTGTATCACCCATTTTGTTCAAAATCCTCAGGGCATTATCAAGCTGCCCAGCTTTGCAATATCCACCAATCAACACATTATGAGTTACAGCATCCGGGACCGCTCCAGATTCCTCCAACAACTCGAAAATCCGGGTTGCCTTACTAGTCTTTCCAATCTTGAAAAACCCACGAATCAGATTCGTGCAGGCAATTACGTCAGGAACCTCCCCACGAGAAACCATGCTCTCCAGGGACCTAAAACCCTCCTCCCACTCCTCATCTCGAACCAACCTACGAAGGTGAATGTTGTTCCCAAATCCCTCAATATGACGCGAACTCGAAGGAACTTGTCCATTCCCGATATGCCCATTCCCATTACGGGGCTGTCTCCTCTCCAAATTCTGCGGTCTACCATTAGGACGAAACGTTTCGGCAGCCGAAACGGCCAAAACCCGAGCCGTCCTCAACTTTCTAAACCCAACATAAATTCTGGACTTTGAATGGCCCTTGGCCCTAACTCTAGTTCCAAAGAATCTACTTGGGCAAAACCCTTCATGGGTATGACTTGTATGCAATAACAAATCCATACAACTCAAAGCACTCAGCCTATGTTTTAAGGAATCGCCGTAAGAAGAAAACTTCTTATCGCAGTAGATTACTTTAGTTTAGCTCAGTTGTCTTACCGGGGAATTGATGTTTTTTTCCTGGAAGACGCATAAGGCAAAAGGGTTTTTGTGCCGTCTTTGGTTGCTTATCCAATCCAGGCCTGCCTCTGCTGCTGATATGTGCGTACAGGTTTTTCTTTTTCTTTGACGGAACTGCGTACAGGTTTTGGTGTGTATTCATTCAAATCCATTTCTCTCAAATTAGTGAAGAAGCAACAAAAAGAATCAGGCTTCTAAATGCTCTGGGCTAATATGAAATGGAACTGACGAATTTATATGGGCCTTTGTGTCCATGATGAGATGCTGGTGGAGTATACTGGCCTAACGGCTAGAGCCCATTCCCTTATGTGTTAAATATAAAAGTTTTTTTTATGAAGAAAAATATATAATATATATACAAGCTTTGGAAGCATGAGCTAAGGGAATTATCAATCATAACATATAAATTTTTTTTATAGAATCCCGACATATAAATCAAACACTTTGAGCTATTTAGTATTGTCATCTATATTTACGGTTGGGACTTGGGAGACTTACCGAAAGTTTAAACTTAAACGATCATTTCAGTCTCAAGGACAAAAAAGAGGAACCAGCCTCTATTTTTTTTTTTTTTAATCAATGCTTTTCCTGCAAGGGATGTTAAGAAAGCTTTTGTATGTTTGCAACATGTCCTAACCAATTATGTATTGATATAGCCATGAAAAATAAGAAAAATAGGGAAATAATCTTTATTGATGTTGATGTCGAATTGTGTATGGCGGAGAGAAAATTAGGAGAGGAGGAGAGTCCAATGACGATACAGAGAGAGAATGTGGAAGATATCTGGTTGGAGGATATTTATAGAAGGTGACCCCTACCATGTATCCTATTGTGATTGGTCATGCTCGGATTGCGTTTGGATAAGGAGATGAGGTGGATTTACCGAGTCCTAAGATCATGGACCTAGACTTCAGGCCACGTCTTTGGGTCTGGCTTTGGTCGTTGAGTAGTAGGCCTATGCATAGATTTAGGCCTATCCCTAACATATATATAACATATTTTGATGATAAAAGAAAAAGGTAATAGTTGACTGGTGAAAGCTATTATTGGTTTCCCATCCCGTATTTAGAGTTTTGTACCGACTAATTTGAATTCGACTCAAGTCGCGAACGTAGTTGCGGCAATAATTAATTAGTCAAAGCTATTATTTAATAATAATATGGTTAGAGATATAAGCAATCACTATTGCCCAGGTTTTAGTAAAATGATAATTATTTTGAAATTTTTTTTGTAAAAGGTAATTCTTTTTAAAATGAAAAATATGACAATTCATTAGCTTATTAATGAAAATAATAAAATATTTAAGCACCAAAACAGTAAAAGATTTGGGTATAGAACAAGGAATTTAACAAAATCCATTGCTGTTAGGGCTTGCAAATAATGTTACATAATATCATCATGGCTTAAAATTTCAGGAAAACAATATAATAAAATTAAAATTGAATAGGTTGGACATGAAATAAATATATTTCATAAAATTAAAGAACAAAAGATCACGCAATAACCAACTTGTATTGGTCCTAGTGGAGAAGGGCTGGAGTCCCTTAAACATCCACCAGAGTTCAAGTTGTAACGACCCGGAAAATTTTATCGAGTCGTTTGACTTTTACGGTGGGTAATGAAGTTTTACCGTTGTTAAACAAGAATGATCCAAGAATTTTATACAGCTATCCGAACCTCGGTTTGCAATTCCGGGACTTGCACAACACTCAGAAGAATTAATTGGATTTTTCGAGCCTAAGTTGTATTTTCGGAACCGGGACGAATTTCGGAAAAACGAAAATGCCCCTGTAATGTTAATGGATCAAAAGAGGAACGTGAGGGCATTTTGGTCTATTCTCAGGCTAATAATTTTTCCGACATCGGGGCCGCGATATTTCTCTCCCCTGGGCCATCCCCTCTTGCTTTTTTTCTTCTTTTCCCACTTTTTTTTCTTTTTCTTCTTTTCCATTTGTTTTTCTTTTTCCCTACATTTCCTTCCTTTCCCGATTCTTCTTTTCCTTCTTCCTCTTCTACTATTCTTGATTTTTTTTCTTTTCTCTCCAGATTTTTTTTCCCTCCCTTGTCTTCTTCCTCTCCTCATCCCCCTTAAATCCCCACCGTCTCCCCTTCACTGCCCCGGCTACACAACCGCCGCCACAACCGTCCCTCCCCTGCAACCCCTTTCTCCTTTTTCCTTCCCTCCTTCTTCCTCCTACCCCACCTTGCCCGTCTCTGCCTCGACCTCCTCTTGATTCCGCTTGAAACCGACACGACCTGAGATCTTTCCTTTCTTCCCAAGCCCGTCGTTGCCACCTCTTCCCCTGCACACCACTGCCGCCGCAACCATTATCTCCTCTCCAGTAGAGCCGCCGCCTTCCTCCACAACCGCTGCAGCTAGACAATGACGCCACCACCAAGACGAGCCGAGCCACCGCCGTGCACAGAAGGCCGATCTCCCCTTTCCCTCTGCAACTCCGTCGCTTGGGTTAGTAACCGTCAGCCTCGTGCCCCTCTATTCTCCTCCACCTCGTGCACGCCGCCACTATTCTTCTCAATCGNTTTAATTTAATTAAATAAATACTAACTTATGATTTTATTTATGCTTAAATTTATTTAAGTTATGTTTAACTTTCTGTATGGGCTATTAGAAAGGCCTATTGTAATTATTTCTTCGGTTTTATTTGGGCTAATATTATAAAAAGGCCCATGATAATTTATTTTCAATCTTACCCTTATTTATTAACTTCAATTTCTATTTTATAGATAATTGAGCTATAAATTTGATTTACTAATTATCTTATATATATGGTTATATATGATTATCTAGTGTATATACATGTATTATCTTATCACAAGCAACTATAGGGCCAGTATATCGGCTTGGAGCTTGGTTACGGTTTTTAATCTAAAAATCAAGTATGATTAGTATATCGGTTGAAAACATATAACGAGCTAATCTTCAATTAATTGGAAGGCTAATTTTATATTAAAGGAAATTATGGAGATAATAAAAATAAATAGGGCATAAGACAAGCCGTATAATAATAAAACCGGCATCATGCATGATCATCCTTGTTTGTGCATTGTAAGTGATTTATGTTGTTATAAATATAGGGATATCGAGGCTTAATCGGATATCACTTCCCTAGAGTATCAGGTAAGGATATAAACTTATAAACTTTGGTATGCTGTCCGTGATACCCCGGTTGTTTGATTGATCGTTATTTATATGTTATCTTGTCGTGCCTGTCATGTTATTGCTGGTTACTGTTGTGATTATTGTTATGTATTTGATGACTACTGTGATTGATTATTGAACTTTGTGATGTTGATGTGAATATTGTGATGACCATACGAGATATGAGATATTGAGTTAATAGTAACAGTGACCCGGTATTCTGACATTGTGATTGGATTTTCAGAGGAGCTGTGAGGATGAGAGCCTGCTCGGGAAAGTGTTTATGATGAGTTACTGTTGGACAGTGGAATAAGAAATAATAATAAACGGTGGTAATAACATCTAGACTTCTAGGTTGTCACGTGACAGGTATTGGTACTGTAACGCCCCGAATTTCGTTAATTGATTTTTTCGAAATTTTCAAAATTTTCGGTATTTGATTTCCATTTTTACCCTTGCGGAATTTCCGGGAGTCTTTGGTTAAGAAATTATTGATATAATTAATTGATTCACTTGGAAAATATTATTTTCACTTTTAGGATCGATCCTTGTTCGGGAACAATTGGAGTTCCGGGGTGAAATATGGAGTTTAACGTAGTATCACTCAAAACTACGTCGTTTTGAGTTAAAGTAGAAAAAAAATAATAATAATAAAAACCTAACCCTAGCGCGCGTTGACTGGGAGGGAGTTGACCGCGCCTAGACCAAAACGACGTCGTTTTGGTCTAGGCCGACCAACCCTAACCCCTTCCTCTCTTCTATTCGTCTTTCGTTTTTGTTTCCTTTGGTTTTCTTTCTGTGACTGCTCTTCCGCCGCCCCCCTATTCTCCCTCTCTCCCATGCTTGCTCCCGGATCCTCCTCCTGCTAATCGTGGGTTCAACGGCCCGGGGGGGGGGGGGGGGGGGGGTTCCTGTATTCCTTTTCTTCTCCTCCCTTAATCTCTTTTCTTCTCCTCCCGATTCCCCATCATCACCTCCTTGCTCTCGCGCCGCCGTCGCCCTGCATAGGAGGAGGGTCTTGTGTGATGAAGGACCGGTGGGCTCGCCTCGGCTGCACGTGTTCTTGAGTTTGAGCCGCCGCCGCTGCTGATGTTCTCCAAGTCGCCGCCCGAGCTTTGCCGCCATCACGCACCAGCAGCGAAGGAAGGAGGAATCAAGGGGAGACTCGGGTCGAGTTCGTCCTTGGGGTGGCTGCGACTGGGTCGCACCGCCGCTGCTTGCTGAGCTGTCGGGTGAGTGCTGCGTCACCGCCCTCCTCTTCCTCTTTATTTTTCTCCTTGTTTCTTTCCTCTGTTGCCGAGTTGTGTTAATTTGGATTATGTTTTGTTGTGGTGGTGGACGGTGGGTGCGATTGTAGTTGGTGGTGTGGTTGTGTTCGTCGATGGTTGTGGTGGGGTGACGAGTTGGCTGTGTGGTGGTTGGCGGCGGGTTGATCGTGTTCTGGGTGTGGCGGTGTGTGTGTGCCGACCGCTGGAACGGGTTGGTGACGGTGCCGGCAGTGGTGTTGGTACCTTCCGGGCAGAACTCGGGTTTGTGCTCTGCAACGGAGTCTGGCCGTTTCATGTCTGGACAGTGGGCAGTGATGACCCACTTGCATTTTGGTAAGGATTCTGACCCTCCTTTCCTTTCTATTTCGTGTCTATTTTCTGTGTGGATTGGTTGCTTGTTGGGTTCTGTGTTGGTTAGTTCCCATTTTGAAGAAGTCGTGAATATGCGATTGGCTTGTCTCTTGGTCATGAGTTAATCATTTAACTATAAGTATATGGGCATATAACTTGTCTAAGTTAATTAAACTAAACACAGGATTTAGTCTCGGCATGCACACTACTAGATATTAGAAACAATAATAGTGGACACCAAAAAGAATTAGACTGCAGTGACACTTACTATAATGACAATAGTAATGATTCCACTTATTTACTCTAAGCATGCAACAAGATACTAATTTTAGTGTTGGCTCGGTTGTTGGTGAATGCTTGTGTAGATGAACTAAGTCAGGTTACCAAATTTACGGGCTTTTAAATAACGCATTAACTTATGATCGGAAGTTTCCGGGCATAAAGTACTTGCTGGAATTTTTAGTTGAGTTTGGTTTTTATGTCGCAAATTGATACTAGAAGGATAATGGAGTGGTGTTGCTGAAACAATTAATATACAAGTCGGTAGACCGTTGTTCTAAAGTAATTTCGGGTTTCTAACGAGTTATATTAAACTCTTGCTTTTAAACCTTGGTGAATTAAGACAATAGGGGTTGGTCTACATATATATATACGTATTAAACACTGCTGGGTTTGAATCTTTATAGGTATATACATTTGTAAACGAAGTAGTGACAGCCTTGTGTTAATACTTGGTTGAAGTGGTCAATAGTTTCATATAATAAGCACATGCTAAGACCTTGCGTAAGTCAAATGAACAAGGATTTGGGGATGCTCTTATTTATAATCAAACTCTTGCTTTTAAACTTTGGTAAATAATGACTCTTGAGCTTTGGGTCTGATTCAAAATGAATTGTTAATAACTATGTTGGTTATTAGGTTTGACTATACACTTATATAAATGGTGTTTCGTATTTAGTTTTCAAAGTGGAGTCTTATAAAGATAATAGGGCTCACCCTGTAGTCTCTTATAATTCCTACGTCACGTTGAGGTTCGTAAACATTGAAATCATATAGCTAGGTACCTGGCATGCCTACATTCCTTGTCTTTTAAATGAATGTATAAGTGATACATGTGACTAAATGTTTAGGCTTTGGATGTACTTGAGGAGTAGGCCGATGGAGTGCTAGCTTCTAAATGATTTCAGGTGAGGACTTATAAACCTTTGTATGCATTACTGCCTACAATGCTCGGTTAACTGTCTTGTTACATAAAGTGGTATTAATTGTTGGTCTTGAATGCTGTATGCATGCTTGCTTGATGTGCTGCTGTTGTTGATTGCAAAGTGTATATATATGGATGATATATTTGATGCGGTATGCCTGATTGAGTGAATTGT
>JAKUCV010004207.1:0-15293 GCA_028386065.3 Turnera subulata
TTTTCCACCAAGCCGTCACCTCTCATCCTAATTCACGTACGCCACCGTGCCTCCACCAAACCAGGGCCTAGAATCACCTCATCGCCGCCGTGTAACAAAGTCTACGCGCCTCCTTGTCCTCATGCGGTTCCTTCATGCAGGCCAGGGAGGGACGATAGCCTCGTGATGGTAGGTGACACTACTCAGCAGCGGCTGACTTTTTTTTTTTGGGCGGAGCTGAAAGCGGCGCGGCGGTGACGAGGGGTGACTGGCGGTGGTGAGATGAGCTGTGAAAATGTAAAAGCCAGCTCACTCATTGGATATATTCAAGATAAACTTATAAGCTTCCTTTTAAAAACCCTAGGTTTAGGTTTTTAAGTAACTGTTCCCGTTTATCATGTATTCTAGCATTTGCCAGCCTAGCTACAAGTGAAAACGTGATCCTATAATCTACGATCGAGTATTTAATTCATCCCTAATTGACACAAAGCTAATTGTATAGGCAATACTATTGGGTGCCATAATTAAGGCACTTTTTTTCCTTTACTAGAAACACTCGTGAGTACCTTGTTTCTTTTTAAGTAAAGGAGCATTCTTCGTTCATATAAACAGATCTAAAGATTTGAAATTATATAGCTGAAGATCTAATATAGCAAAAGTATAAGAAAAATCCAATAAAAGAATTCTTCTTAACCTACTACATAAAAATACACAACGTGATTTATCTCCTTCAATAGAGGATTTACAAAGGCATACCACTCGCGACATACTCGCGAGCATCAGATCCAGATCCAGTATGTGGAGCAACCACCATGCCAACAGGTAAATTTGAGAAATACCTGTGGGGGAAAATTTCCCTTTGTTGGTAAATTTCTGTAGCAGAGAGAGAATCGTTCTTCAAATCGAATCTATCTCCATGAACTTTGGCTCCCATAGTCTTATTTGAAACACCAAAAAAGTGAGAAAACTCCAGAAGGAGAGAAAACAACTCACAAAAAGTGAGACTAAACCCACAAAAGGTGGGAGTAAACCAACGAAACTAAAAACAAAAACAAACTAATTGAAAGAAATTTTGGTGGGGGCTCACCGCCGGAAGAAAGTCGGCGATTTTTCTCTAAGAGAAGGAGAGAAAAGAGAAAACCTTAGTTCTCAGTGTCTCGTAAGGACCTTGTTAATTAACTAAGAAACATAAATAAGGCCTTTATCATAAAAAATAAATAAATAAGGGTCTAATTAATCCCAGTTACTTAAGGTTTTTTTTGAAAAGTTTAACTAAATAATTACGAGAAAAAGGATATAGAAAGTGGCATGTTCCACATTTTATTTATCATTCCAACTGGTTTAGCATAAAAAAAAGTTCCAACTAGTTTTTTCGAATCTATATGTTGCAACTAGCTAGCTAGGAAATATATATGATGTTGTCCGGAGCTAAATTATCGCGGATTAATGATATTATGCTAAAACCAAAAATCTTGCTCATCCTATCAGAAAAAACAAAAGAGTACGCACTAACCTTGAGTGACCAACGGTTTAGGGTTTTTCTTTTTCTTTTTTTTTTTCTCTTTCTTTCCGAGAAAAACTTTAGATTTTCATATTGGGGTTGTCGCCGACGACTCTCTTTCCGGCAGTAAGCCCCCCACCAATTAGTTCTTTCTCTTTAGTTTTTCAGTTTTATTATTTTATTCTCACTCTTTGTGGGTCTAGTCTCATTTTTTTTAGTTTAGTCCTACTTTTTGTGGGTTTGTTTTCTCTGTTTTGGTGATCCGAATAAGACTATGGGAGCCAAAAGTCATAGAGGAAGATTCGACTTCAAGAACAATTCTATGTGTATTGCAGAAATTCACCAACAAAGAGATATTTCCCTCCATAGGTATGCATCGCCTTCACCTGTCGGCTTGGTGGTTGTTGCACGAACGATACAGGTTATGACGCCGCCCGCGAGAGGAGAGTGCTTTTATAAATTCTCTTTTGAAGAATATAGATCTCGCTGTTTGTTTCTTTGTAGTAGGTTGAAAAGAATTCTTATGTTGAATTTTTATCATGCTTTTGTTCGACTAGATCTTCAATTATGTATCCTCGGATCTTTTGATTTATTTTCATGAATGAAGAATGCTCCTTTAAAAAAAAAACCTTGAGTGACAAAACACGATTACAAATCTTGTGTATCTTGACCTAAGAAAAACCCGCATATATACCAATAATCAAACTTTGAAAATAATCTGTCAAGAGAATCCATTGTTTTTTTTTTTGTTTCAGATTTGTTTCGAAATAAACTAAAGGGGAAATCAACGAAAAACAGAGATGGATAGTGTGTTTATAGAAGAAAATTCAGATAAAAACACAAGGATGTGGAGACATGGACATATGGTAAAATTACTGTCCCCAATATAGCGTTTTTTTGCTCTACCGAGAATTAAACACAGCACAGCACATTAGCATAAAAAAAAAAACACGGCACAGCACAAAACTGATGATGAAAAATTAGTAATATTTTGAAGTTATCAAGATATATTAAAGCTATTTATTTGGTGCCTCCCGTTCGTCAGCCACACCCCAGTTTTGTATTTTATTAATGGCAAAAAACCCCAGCATAAAGAGAAAGCAGTGGACTGAGAACCAAAAACAAAAAACAAACGTAGGTGGGCCGGCCGGGTTTTGAGTGAACGTCATTGGTAGATAGACTATTTTTTTTTTTTTGAGAAACCATTTGTAGATAGACTTGTTTTTCCTTTTGTTTGAGTAGTTCTTTGGAAGACAAAGTGGAGATAGCAACGTCTTTGGTAATACTAGTTGCGGGTTTAATTTGTGTGAAACCCATGTCTTTTGTCGCATTCCAGCTCAATGTAATAATAATAATTGTCGTCAAACCCGCCAAAAATAGTAACACTGTTAAAGGTAGATTTTCTAATAGCAGTCTCATTGTGTTTTTGGAATATAAAACCAATAATTGGTAGTGATTGATAAAGATCAAGTAAATAACTAAAGAGATGTTATTTTCAGTTGCTGAATGATGAAAGATACAAAACACACATCATTACTATAAAACATGGTAATTTTTTTGGGTGAGCAAGCCTTGATGGATTGGAGTGCCTCCCCGCATGCATTGAGCTACATACCACCCATACTTTATACTTTTTCGAATGAAAAAATTTATACACGCCACTACTACAGATGATTTGGGTAACATATTTTAGAACACATACACACTGCATATTACACAAAACCGAGCAATATGAAACTTAAATGGGCCACCAGAAGAAAACGAGTTCACAATACCCCTTTTCCTCCAATGGAAAAAGTAAGGATGCTCGAGGAGTAGCTAACAATTTATTGGTAGACCTCGTCAACTGAGTCTTTTTTTCTCTTGCTTTTGAGTAAAAATGTATATCTAGATTGTACTAATTTAAAAGCTAGTTAACATGTCAGACCTATAATTCGGGCATATTCTCCAAGCAAACTATTAAAGATTAAATCTTAATTTTTTTGTAAATGAAAAAAATAAACTCGTTATTCTCTCCATTTTTTAAATTGTCCTTTAAGGTTTATGCAAGCTACAATCAGAAAAGCCTAGCTAGATAGATAATAATAATATTTAACTAAAATAATTTTAAAAAATAATTTAAAAAATTACCTTCTAATTCTTTGTTGTCACATATATTATCTAACACATAGGATATCTATTTGAAAAAAAAATTAATGCTACTTAAAAATCTATAACAATAATTAATTTAGCAAGATTAACACCCCCCAAAGCGTCATTTTAAAGAAATAAAAACTGAGGGAGTACCAACCATGTAACAGCCCGGGTAAAAATTTATATTTTTATCGGACTGTAAAAATGCTTTGTACAGTAATTTACCATATAAAAATAATATTGGGTAATTATTTCAGGGTAAATTATGCATCGGATTCTGAAACCGAGCTCTGTCTCACGTTCGGGATTTTTCTGCGGATTTTACGGACCAAAGTTGGAATTTTTCGGGTCAAGGAATCTTCAGAAAAGTCAGGTTTATCCTCGAATTTACGGACCAGAAATTAAGGTAAGGAGGGTATATCGGATATTTTCTGGTCCGGACGGGACACGCCTCACATGCAACACAGTGCTACATAATTGAGGCAGCTCAATTATGCAGCCTGTGAGCCGCCTCTCCCCTGTGGTACCCGTGACTTACCAGTGCTCTGCATGTTTTTATGAAGCGCCCCGACCTGAATTTACCGTACAGGGTAAACACATGCCAGAACTGTTCTTATTACAGTAGCAGGCAGTACATACAATATAAAATACAATACAGGCAATTCCCAAATACAACGTCCATCACCCGATCCCGGGGACCATTAATCAAGCCATTACACTCCAATCTAACCAACAGCAGAGAACTTAGGATACAACAACAAATATAATACAGCAACAACAGCAGAAAATATTCCCAACAGCAATAACACAGTAGATAGACAAGTAGCGAAAGACTTAGAATGAGATGTAGCGAAGGTATGGATCCGGGGTCTGGTGGAGTAAAAACAGCAACTGGCCGAACCACGTACCTGAACTACGAACAACTCATCCTACAGGATGAAACCCCGCAGGCGAGAGGTGAGTCCGAAGTGCTCACCGACGAAGGATAAACAGTAATATGCAGGCAACACAATACTTTCGAAGTAAAATTCCAGCAAAAGATACAACAGAGAAACAACCAGAAAATAACTGAGCCAAGACCAAAAGAATATTTATTATTACCAAGTTTATCTTTCGGGGCCCTGTCACTGGACAAGCTAGGGTCGTACCTGGTTATTAACATGTTCCGGGTGCTAGATCAATCCAAGAGAACCCAGGAATCGACATCCCAAAAATATAGATCCTAGGGATAGATATCCCAAAAATATAATCATGGGATAGACATCCCAAGCATAGACATGCTTATCACAAGTAACCCAGATTATAGCCACCACAAAACAGTCTCTAACCATCTAGTCGTACCACTACTTTCCTAGTGACAAATAAGTCTTCAACACAACTTCCAATTATCCAATTATCTCATCATCTCAGTTCATCCACAATCAACAAATCAACAATTATAGCAATAATACCACAATCAGACTCAATTGGCTCAGCAGTTCAATCAGGCAAAATAATCACAGAAAAACAAACACAGTATCATGTGCAACATATCAAAGGTTATCCATCCTCACCTTAGCTGATTTCCCTACTCCTGAAAATCCTCGAGGTGTCTCGGCTCTGGTTCCTCGGGATACTACTCGTTATCAGCTCCTAAATAGCAATCAATAGCATATACTCACATAAGATGCACATAAATGCAAATGATGCTATACCGCAAAAATAAACCTAAACTGGTTCGTTACGTCCCGGTGAAGCCCCGTTATCATCATAATTCGCTATTTACTATTCATGTGTCAAAATACTATACTATACTTATACCCGGTTATTATTCCGGTATAATACTTTGATAATACCCTTTCCTTATTTATTTCGTAATTATGTACTTTCCAAAATAATTATTATTGACCATACATATATTCCCAAAATAATATTGTGTCAAAGCACTTATTTCATTTATCCTCACAAATATAATCGTATACCATGTATATACTTTTCTGCCGTATTTTCCAAAAATATACTTATCATATAATTTTTCCTCAAATGCTAACGTACATAGATATCTCTTCCTAAAAGTAATTATTATAACGTATTTCAAAGATATTTATCATATAATACTTTCTGGTAAAACATTTACATCCTATATATCCTTAAGAAAATTTACCACAATTTAATAATTATGTTATAATTATCTTATGAAAGTAATTATTTCGTTTATTCCACAAAATATAACCATATACTACCATTTTTTTGTTATCAAGAAAAATACCATGTATTATTTATTTTCCTTTTCTTTCTTTTTTTTTTAATTTTCGGACTGGGCCAAATAGTGCAAGCCCAGCCCAGTACTTAGCCCCATATAACCCAGGTGCACCCAGCCCAGGCCAAAGCCTACACAACAGGCCCAGTGGACGAGCCCATAAGAACCAGCCCGGACCAAGGCACAAGTCCAGGTCCACGGGTCGGCTCATGGGTCCAACCGGGTCTGCCTTGACCCATCAGCACATCCGGGTCGAGCTTGTCCCAAGCTCACCTTGTGTGGGTCGACGGCGGTGGCGGCGCGGGAAAGGGAGGGACGGCGTTGCGAGTTGCAGTGAACGGCGAGGAGGGCCGGCTGCGGTGGTCGTCCAGTAGCAAGGGCAACTGACGAGGAGGATTCGGGGCGGCGAGGCGATCTGCAGGCGCGGTGAACGGCGGATCTGCAGGTGCCCGTCGGGTCGTCTGGTGCAGCAGGGAGAGGTCGGTACCGGCAGCGCAAGGAGAAGAGGAGGCGGGCTCGGGTCTCACGTCGTCCGACAGCTTGACGCGAAGGAAGCGAGGGCGAGCTCGTCGCGGCGACTTCGGTCGGTGTCGGTGGTGTCTGCAGCGACGAGCGGCAAGGGAGGAACGGCAGATCCGGCGGCTCTATCGTCGAGTTCTGCGTGTGGCTTCGGCGACAGCAAGTGAGCAGGAAGGAAGAGGGAGAGGTGGCGGTCGTGGGGTCGGCTGTACGTGGTGGTGGCTCGGTGGTTGGTGGTGGCGACCGGTCGGTGTGTGTGTTTAGTTTATTTTTTTTCTTTCTTCTTTCTTTTGCAGGAGATGGTTTTGTGAGTGTTGTTGTTTGCAGTATTGCAGGGTAGATTTTGGCAGTGGAGAGAAGGGTGATGGTGTTTGCAGGCGTGAGGAGCAGATGGGTGAGGCTGGTTTCAACCAAGCGTATCACGGGCATCACAGTTTGGGTTCACATGCGCACAGGAAACATCTCACGAGCTGCACAGGTAAGGCATCTTCACTGTGCAGTTGTACTGTGCATTGTCCGGACCAGAAAATATCTATTATACCCACTTCGGTAATTCGAGGTTAATCATGACTTTTCTTAAGATTCCTGGACCCGAAAAATGCCAACTCTGGTCCGAAAAATCCGCAGAAAAATCGGGAACGTGGGGTAAGGGTCAATTTCAGAATCTGATGCATAATTTACCCTGAAACAATTACCCAAGATTAATTTCATTAGGTAAATTACTGTACAAAGCTTTTTACAGTCCCAGTAAAAACATAAATTTTACCCGGGCCGTTACATTTTAGCCTGTATTTCTCCTGCTTTTCTAGTACGCCACCATCATTTCCTGCAAACAACCCTGCCAGCTTCCGTTTCTTCCTCTGCAAACACAAAATAATTAGTAAACAAAACCAAAAAAAAAGGAAAAGAAACACACCATCGCCGACTGCCTCACCACCACACACCGCCACCACCATCTTCTTTTCCTCCACCATCGAGAACCACCGCTGCCGCCCACTGAACCACCACGAACCATCACCACCACCAGTTTCTTCTTTCCTCTCCTCCCCGACGAACCAGTCGTGCTGCCTTCCTCGTGTCGCCTTGCGTCGCCGCCGTCCAATCGCAGCAGATTGTCGAGGTAGGCCGCCCGAGTTCGCCTCCTCCTCACGTGACACCGTCGACCCAAGTTGCGGCAGATCTCTCCTCGTGTCGCCGGTACCGCCTTGCTGGTCCCCTCGCGCGCAGCGCTGCAGCCGTCGCCTCCCTCGCCAGTGCCTCATCTCCGTCGCCGCTGCCCACACCTGCCTCGCCCTGTCTCGCCCATTCGCGCCGTCGTCGAGCTCATCGAGGTGAGCAACGGGTTGGAGTGACCCGTTACACAACCGGGTGAGGCTCTGGGTCGGATTCTAGGGCCACGCGGGTACTGGGCCAAGCTTGGCTCGAGCCTGCAGCTGGTCTGGGTATTGACTTGGGCCTGGTGCCTGGTTTTGTGGCCTGGGTTGGGTTTTTGGACATGGGCTGCACAGTAAGGCCCGGTCCAAAAAAAAATCTGGAAAATAAATATAAAATCTGGAAAGAGGAAAAATACATAATTCTAGGGAAATAATAATTACTTGGTATTCTATGGAATAAAAATAATAACTATAATTCTGGGAAGTAAAAATAATTTGTGGAAATAATATTTTGAGAAATAATTTTGGGAATAATATTTATATATATACTTATGGTGAGATAGTTATAGCATGGTAATTAATTTGGAAAAAATATATATAATGAAAGTATTTTGGAAAAACATAAGTAATGGAAAATATTTTGGGAAGTACATACTTATAAAAAATAAATATGGAAAGGGTATTATCAAAATAAGTATTAAATATCGGAATAATAACCGAATATAATTATAGTAAAATATTTCCGGCCTATGTAATTAAATGGTGAATTATGATGATAATGGGAATAACCCGGGAGAGTACCGAGCTAGCACAGTATTTATTTTACGGCTTACAGTAATTGTCGAGCATTTGCATATCATCTTATGTGTGCATAAATTATTGTTTGATATAGGAGTTCATAACGAGAAGTACCCCGAGGAGCCAGAGCTGGGACATTCCGAGGACTATCAAGAGTAGTAAATCGGCTAAGGTGAAGATAATTAAATATTTATATACTGCCCGTAATACCAAGTTGCTGTTTGTTTACTATGTGACTTGGAAATTTATGGTTGCTTGTATATGCATATTTGCTTATGGATTTTACCCGGTGAGCACTTCGGACTCACCCCTCGCCCGCGTGACCTGGTCGCGTAGTTTGGTTGTACGTAGCTCTGGTACGTTCGAGGCAAGCTGTGGCGCACCCTCTGCCAGGCCCGGACCCATCCTGCGATGCATCATTTTCATATTGTTGCCTATCGTTGTATTGTATTAAGACTTCCGCTGCTTGCATTTTATTAATCAGTTCTGATGCTTGTTGTAATAATGACTCCGTGCCGGGACGAGTACTGTTGTTGTATTACTACTGTTGGCTTGTAATATTTATCACCATGGTTTCTATAATAGTATGTGGTCCCACGTGCTTACTGTGTATAACGGTAAATACGGATCGGGCCGTTTCATTTTGGTAGCGAGCGGGCTGTAGGTCCTTGGTTGTTGTTTGATTGTCTATGCATATCCTGCTCCACATGTTATAAATATGATACTCATGCATACATCTTCATATAGGAAGGACGAGATGGATCCGGCTGAGGGATACCAGCATGCCGCCCAACAGCACTTGGAAGAGAACCAAGTGTCATTCGGTCAACCGCATGCCTACGTAGAAGAACCACATGTTTACGATGGGGTACCAGGTATGCCATACCAGATGTCCTTGCAGATGATGCACATGATGACCCAGATCCTTCATCGACAGACAACTGGGGAACCAGTCGAAAATCCTATTTTTACCAAGCTATCTGAGCTTGGAGGTGAGCCTTTCTCAGGAGCGACTGACCCTCGTGAGGCGGACGAGTGGCTACGTCAGATTGCCAGGGTCATGCTTAAGATCAAGTGCATAACTGACCAGTGGGCGAACTATGCCGCTTCTCTTTTCCGTGAAGAAGCAACAACATGGTGGGAATCTACCACAAGAGACCTGCCGAAACCAGTGGTGATGCCATGGGCTGAGTTCACGGCCATGTTCAAGGACAAGTTCATTACTGAAAAATTTCAGGAACGCATGCAGCGCGAATTCCTGGAATTGAGCCAGGATAATATGACCGTGACAGAGTATGAGAAGAAGTTTGATCGTTTGTCCCTGTATGTTGGAGATCTGGTAGCAACAACCAAAGCCAGATGCCAATGTTTCTGGAGAGGTCTACATCCTGACATTCGAGCTGTCATGGGATGCAAGGATTATGCTGGATATCAGGACATGGTAAGCGATGCTCAGAAGGCTGAAGTTACATGGCATGATCAACATGAGTATCGCCGGAAGAGAAATGCACCGCAGGTTCCACCTAGTCAGAACAAGAAGCCATATGTACCTTCCTCCAGTGCACCTGCAGCTGGACGAGGACAGTACCAGTCGACGACCTATGGACGTGGTTGGACTAACAACCGCGGAGCTTCAACTGGAGGATGGAGTGGACCCGGAGTGACTAGTTCTGGAGATAACCGCTTCCGACGTCCCATATCATCGGTCAGATGCTTCGAGTGCAATGAGCTGGGACATTATCGTTATGCATGCCCAAAGCTTGGGAGAGCCAGTAACTCTGCACCGGCACCAACAGTTCAGGTCTCTGTGGCTAGCATGCCAGGTGGATCTAGAGCTCAAGGACAAGGTCGTGGTCGTAGGAATCCTTCCGCAAGGACCCAATCTAGAGCTAACCAAAGCACAACAGTCCCTAAAGCTTTTGTCATCACCGCAGAAGAAGACCCTGATGCTGCCCAAGTTATAGCAGGTTTCTTTACAGTACATGGTAGTGTTGCATTCACATTAATTGATCCTGGAGCTACACATTCTTTTATAGCTCAAACCTATGCTATGCAACATAACTGTGAAGATGTATCCCTAGAAAAATCGATGAGGCCCCGCCAATTGAATAGAATCAGAAAAAGAATTGAATTCTAATACAACGTAAATTTTTGCAATTCAATTACCTGCAGGCATCATAGTGAGGTTAGATAGAGTTTGTAAGGATGTTCCGTTAGTGTTCGAGAACGAAACCTTTCCTGCTCGACTCATTGTCATGAACATGGGGGGATTTGATATAATCCTAGACATGGATTGGTTGTCGAAGCATCAAGCTTTGGTGGATTGCTGAGCTAAGCAATTGAGGTTGACATCCGCCGAAGGTCGGACGATTGTTTTGTCTGGAGTGGGGAGAACTACAACCACATGTAGAATTTCTGCTACCCAGGGGAATGAAGCAGCGTAGTCCAGATGCCTTGCTGACCCACATTCCTGGCGGAGAAACACAAGATCCCACCCCAGAAGATGTATCAGTTGTGAGGGAGTTCGTTGATGTTTTCTCAGATGATCTACCAGGTTTACCACCCGACAGAGAGGTTGAGTACACCATCGAGCTTGTACCTGGAGTTACACCTATCTCGATGGCACCATACAGGATGGCACCAACAGAGCTTCAGGAGCTGAAGAAGTAGCTAGACGAACTACTGGAGAAAGGTTTCATCAGACCTAGTACCTCACCATGGGGTGCACTAGTTTTGTTCGTGAAGAAGAAGGACGGTAGCCTGCGTATGTTTGTAGACTATCGCCAGATCAACAAGGTGACATTCAAGAACAAGTACCCATTACCGAGGATAGATGATCTTTTCGATCAGCTTCAAGGAGCAACGGTGTTTTCAAAGATTGATCTCCGATCGGGCTATCACCAGATTAAGATTTCGGAGAAGGACATACCAAAGACAGCTTTTCGCACACGGTATGGCCACTTCGAATTCACTGTTGTACCTTTCGGTTTGACCAATGCACCGGCAGTATTCATGTGCTTGATGCACTTGGTGATGAATGAGTTCCTGGATAAGTTCGTTGTGGTCTTCATCGACGATATCCTCATCTACTCCAAGAGTAAGGAAGAGCACGAAGAGCATTTGAGGATAGTGCTTCAAAGGTTACGGGAGAAGCAGTTGTATGCCAAATTCAGCAAGTGTGAATTTTGGCTTGGAGAAGTTTCCTTCCTCGGACATGTAGTAGGCGAGGAAGGAATAAAAATTGATCTTGCCAAAGTTAAGGCTGTGTTGGAGTGGGAGCCTCCTAAGAATGTGTCCGAAGTCAGGAGTTTTCTTGGCCTTGCAGGATACTATCGGAGGTTCATAGAAGGTTTCTCCTTATTAGCCAGTCCCATGACTAAGCTATTGAGGAAAGAACAAGCTTTTGTTTGGAGCCGGGAGTGCCAACAGAGTTTTGAGGAGCTTAAGAAGAAGCTGACTACGGCACCAGTGCTGACAGTACCCAAACCGGGAGTGGAGTATATGTTGTTTTATGGCGCATCAGGTCTTGGTTTAGGAGTCGTGCTGATGCAAAAAGGACGAGTGATTGCCTATGCCTCTAGACAGTTAACGAACTCATGAGAAGAACTACCCGATGCATGATCTTGAGATGGCAGCTGTGGTTTTGGCTCTGAAGATTTGGAGACACTACTTATTTGGAGAGAAGTGTCGAATCTTCACCAACCACAAAAGCCTCCAGTACATCATGACTCAGAAGGAGCTTAACCTTCGACAAAGACGCTGGGTTGAGTTGTTTAATGATTATGATTGTACTATCGAGTATCACCCAGGAAAGGCTAATGTGGTAGCTGATGGTTTGAGTCGGAGACAATCGGATGATGTCTCCACTAGTTACTCAATGTTTTCACTTATCGAATTAAGAAAGTTGGGAGTTGACTTGATAGTGGATGATATAGGAGCTTTGCTGGCACACATGAGTGTCAAGTCCAACCTAAGAGGATGGATAGTGGAGTTACAAGATGGAGATCCCAACCTGGTCAAGCTAAAAGAAGGAGTAAGGAGTGGAAAAGAAGACAAGTTCCGTATAGCGGATGATGGAGCACTGATGATTGGGAAACGGGTATGTGTACCCAATGTCAGTAATCTGCATGGTCAGATCCTGGATGATGGTCATATGACGCCGTATGCAATGCATCCTGGAAGCACCAAGATGTATCAGAACTTGAAGAGCCATTTCTAGTGGCCTCGCATGAAGAAGGATGTAGCAGAGTATGTCGCAAGATGCATTACTTGCCAGCAGGTGAAAGCCGAACATCAGGCTCCAGCAGGCAAGATGAGATCGTTGACAATACCGGAGTGGAAGTGGGAGATGATCACCATGGATTTTGTGATTGGTTTACCGATGACTCGGAGGCAGCATGATGCTATTTGGGTCATCGTTGACCGATTAACAAAATGGGCTCATTTTCTTCCTATCCTCCAGACTGATACCATAGATACATTGGCGGGAAAGTATGTTGCTGAGATTATGAGACTACATGGGATTCCAAAGTCCATAGTCTCAGACAGAGATCCCAGATTCACATCACGATTCTGGAAGAGTTTACAAGCAGCGCTGGGAACCAAGTTGAGCTTCAGTACTGCTTTTCATCCTCAGACAGATGGACAGTTTGAGAGGACTATACAGACACTGGAGGACATGTTGAGGGCTTGCACACTTAGCTTCAGTGGGAGTTGGGATAAGTATCTACCGTTAGCAGAGTTTGCATATAACAGCGGCTACCATTCCAGCAATGGTATGCCACCTTTTGAGGCCCTCTATGGAAGGAAGTGTAGAAGTCCAGTATGTTGGGATGAAGAAGGTATGATACTGATCATTGGACCGGATTTAGTCCAACAAACAGTTGACAAGATTCAGACGGTGAAGCAGTGCATGAGAGCTGCTCAG
Source organism: Turnera subulata (assembly GCA_028386065.3). Taxonomy (NCBI): domain Eukaryota; kingdom Viridiplantae; phylum Streptophyta; class Magnoliopsida; order Malpighiales; family Passifloraceae; genus Turnera; species Turnera subulata. The sequence continues at coordinate 13,251 of JAKUCV010004207.1, forward strand.
GATCGGCAAAAGAGCTACGCCGACAAACACCGACGCACCAAAGGAAGAAGCAGGCACTAGATGGGGTATAATGTTGGTGAGAAGGATTTCCTCAGAGTAGCACTATGGAAAGGTGTGATCAGATTTGGCAAAAGAGGAAAGCTGAGCCCAAGGTATATCGGGCCATATGAGATCGTTGAGAGGATTGGACCTTTGGCTTACAGGTTGTCCTTACTTGAAGAGCTTACACGCATTCATGATGTGTTTCACGTCTCCATGCTAAGAAGATACCGATCAGATGAACGCTAATCTGCAAGTGCACATATAGTTGTAGCAAACAAGGTCGTCCTCTAGGACCAGGTTAATTACTAATCGCTTAATAACTTGTGATCGTCTAAGTAAATAAAGATTGGATTTTGAGTAAGAAAGTAGATAACTGAAATAATAAAAGATAGATTCTCAATATTCAAAAGATGTCTAGGACTTCGGGGGCTCACTTGCCTATTCTTGACGCTTTCCTTTAAAACCAAGCACAGATTGATCATGCAGCATGCATGCATAAGCAGACTATGCAATCCACAAATCGTCCTAACTCCTGAATTTTCTACGTTCATTGAAAGATAGTTGATTAAACAGAATAAATAACCCACTCTCGTGGCGTGACTTAAACCCTACTTAGCTATTTCAACTTCGTGTTCACTAGCAAAGAAACAACTAAGGCATTCATGCACAACCAACTTAAACAAATTGTATTCTTCACTAGAAGGTCTTCCTTCCTCAAGGCAAGTTTCTAGTGTTCAACCTATGCAATTCCAGTAGTCAATTGACGCTGTCACTTAACAATCTTCTACCTAGAATTTATACTATCTAATGGCCAGTTAAATAACATAGTTAAGTGCCCTAGGATTGAATCAATGAACAATAGATCATTCAAGAATTAAAAGCAATTCATAAAACAAATAGCATCATTGAATAGACAAGCTACCTCCCCTAATTCCTAGACTTTAAAGATTTAGCTCAACATAAGAAGAGAGAAGAAAATACTTATGAATTTCATTCCAGGCAATGATCAGGGAATTACAAGAATGAGAACTTGAAACAAAGCTCTAAGCTGCAATCCTCCTCTTCCTCTGAAGAACTGATGAAGCACTACTCTTGAATTTGAGAGAGAATAGAAGAATGAGAGAATGAGAGAGTGTGAAGTGTGTGTCCTTTCCTCCTAGAATGCCTTGCTATTTATAGGCTCCAGGAAAGGATGGTAGGAAATCTCTCATTTGAATTCAAAACTAGGATCTAATCTAATTAAATTCAAAAACAAACCTTTTGAATTTAATTTACATAGATAAATAACAAATAAATAATCCTAATCTAAATTCAAACAAGATTCTTCAAAATATCCTTGGAAGATAATGTTGGATAGTGGAAATTTGAACTTCTGCACAGGTGAAAACGCTCCGCACAGGCAGTTGTGCACAGGAGGATAAATCTTCACATTATCTTCAAATCTTTCCAAGATAATAACCATCTTATCTCTATCTTTCAGAATCTATCCAAATCTTCCAAATCCTTTCAAATATCACCTGTAATCATCAAAAGCTAAAGGAAGAGCTTATTAAATCAAAACTAAATGAAAAGCTAACTAAATAAATAACAATTTAATAAAAGAAAGCCCAAATCTATAAACTAAAGGCCCAAAATGTGTGTATAATTCATACACATCAACACCCCCAAACTTGAATTTTTGCTTGTCCCCAAGCAAAATCAGTGAAAATTAAGGACAAGGGTGAAAAGCCTCACTTCTCAAGTCAACTGAAACTGAAAATAGAAATGCACAGTATAGTCGTGCAAGTAGCAAAAGGGGTGCCAACCCAACCTATTCCTCAAATCAAATACCAAAAACATGTCAGTCCCAAAATCTAACGATGCATAACCAGATAGATCATATTCCGCCTACTAACACCTGAAAAGATTATTTTGAGTTTTTAAATAGAAAAACAAATCTCATAAGCAGAATCACTTTTCCAATCTCCACTAATAGATAGGACACTTTTCAATTTGGATCAA
>JAKUCV010004207.1:15899-29865 GCA_028386065.3 Turnera subulata
AATTTTGAAGTAAAAGTGGTATATCCTGATACATCAATATTCCAATTGTCAGCAAAATTCAAGAAGTGAGAAAGTAAAAGCCAAAAACTAAAGTTAGGGCCTAAATTATTTGCAATAAAAGAAAATAAAAATGAAAAAGTAAAACGAAAAATTAAAATGAGGAAAAAAACGAAAAATTGAACATGCACCCCCAAACTTATTTTGTACAGTGTCCTCACTGACCAAGAATCTACGAAATGAAAGTATAAAAATAAGATACGAAGAACCTGTTTGTGCCTACACTGGATGTGTACTGGAAACTCCGACAGAAACACCATCGTTATTGCCTTCAATTTGCATGTAGAACATACAAACAGGAAATATGGGTTGCCTCCCACACAGTGCTTCTTTTACGTCTTGTAGCTGGACACGACGCCCTAGACGTTAGTACAGATCAGATAGAAACTGCACAGCCTCAGGCTCGATTGGATCTCCAAGGTTGTAAAGCTTGAGTCGTTGGCCGTTCACAGAAAAGCATCCCTTGTCATGGCTCATTATCTCGAATGCACCGGATGGATGGGCCGTTATGATTGAGGCGCATTCCAAGTAAAAATCAAAAGGGGGAAGGAGTTGAAATGAAATTCGAAGAATTGCCATACGCTTGATTTCTTTTTGTTTTGGGTGATTGTAGTTCAACTGGTTAGAGCACCGCCCTGTGTAAGGGCCGGTCCATCTTGAGCGAAGTTTCCCTGAGAATAACTTGAGCCTGGAGTTAAAAAGCAGGACTCGATCTCCAACCTTTAACTCCCTTTTCTGAATGTGCTTGTCGTGCCATCGCTTTGTACGCTCCTTGTAGATCCGAGCATTCTTATAGGCATCGAGTCGTAATTCTTCCAACTCATTGAGTTGCAACAACCTTTTCTTTCCTGAAAACTTGGAATCAAAATTCAAAAATTTGATTGCCCAGTATGCTTTATGCTGCAACTCAACAGGCAAGTGGCACGACTTCCCGTACACAAGTCGGTAGGGGGTTGTGCCAATGGGTGTCTTATACGCTATGCGATAAGCCCAAAGAGTATCATCCAATTTAGATGACCAATCCTTTCTCTTCTGGTTTACCCTTTTTTCTAATATGCTCTTTATGGCCTTGTTGGAAATTTCAACTTGACCGCTCGTCTGGGGATGGTATGGCGTGGCTACCTTGTGGGTAACTCCATATCTCCGAAGTAGTTCCTCTAGCTTCTTATTGCAGAAATGAGTACCCCTGTCACTGATGAGTGCACGGGGGGTTCCAAATCGTGAAAAGATTTTCTTGAGGAATTTGACTACAACTCGTGCATCATTTGTCGGAGTTGCAATAGCTTCGACCCATTTTGAAACGTTGTCTACCGCCACCAAAATGTATTGATTAGAGTAAGAAGATGGAAATGGACCCATAAAATCAATACCCCAGACGTCAAAGAGCTCTACTTCCTGAATGCCCTGCTGGGGCATTTCTTGGCGATGCGATATGTTGCCTGTTCTTTGACATCGATCACATGTCTGAACGAAGCGTTTGGCATCCTTAAAGAGGTTTGGCCAATAAAAGCCACTCTGGAGAACCTTTGCTGCTGTCTTCCAGGCTCCTGCATGACCGCCATATGCAGAAGCATGACACTGCATAAGAACATCATTTACTTCCCACACCTCCGTATGATCCCATCCGAGCATTTCTTGAAGAGCAGTGGCTCCTCCCAAATATATTGCCTAATGTCAAAAAAAACTTCTTCTTTTGGCGATAGCTCAAATCTGGGGGTAGAACTCCACTTACTAGGAAGTTGACAAAGTCTGCATACCAAGGCTCCACTCTTGAGATGGCTGCAAGATTTTCATCAAGAAAGGAGTCATCGATAGGCAATTCAAGATCACCCTTAGGTTCTTGTTCTTGGGTGAGTCTTGATAAATGGTCTGCCCCCAGGTTCTCTGTGCCCTTCTTATCCTTGATCTCAAGATCAAATTCTTGCAGCTGTAGGATCCACCGAAGTAATCTTGGCTTCGCCTCTTTCTTCTGGAGAAGGTATTTAAGTGCGGCATGATCAGTGTGCACGATTACCTTCGACCCGAGAAGGTAAGATCTGAACTTAGTTATATCAAAGACTACCACTAGGAGCTCCTTCTCAGTGGTTGCATAATTTACTTTTGCATCATCTAGTATTTTACTAGTTTAGTAAATTGCATGCAACTTGTTGTCCTTCCTTTGTCCTAATACTGCTCCAACCGCATAATCACTTGCGTCACACATGATTTAGAACGGAAGACTCCAGTCGGGAGGTTGCATAATCAGTGCTGAAATCAGAGCTTTCTTCAACTTCTCGAAAGCTTCGAGACATTGCTGATCAAAATTAAATGGGACATCTTTATTTAAAAGATTAGTCAAAGGCTTTGCTACCTTTGAAAAATCTTTAATAAATCTCCTATAGAATCCAGCGTGTCCCAAGAAACTTCTGATTGCACGGACTGAGCTGGGTGGTGGCAACTTCTCAATAACTTCAATCTTCGCACGATCCACTTCTATCCCTCTTTCAGAGACCATGTGCCCAAGTACTATCCCTTCCTTCACCATGAAGTGGCACTTCTCCCAATTAAGCACAAGGTTGGCCTCTTCACATCTTTGAAGTACTTTTGCAAGATTTGCCAAGCATGCATCGAACGAATTCCCATAGACTGAGAAATCATCCATGAAGACCTCCATGATATCTTCGATGAAATCGGAAAATATTGCCATCATGCACCGCTGGAAGGTCGCCGGTGCGTTACATAGTCCAAACGGCATTCGTCGATATGCGAAAGTGCCATACGGGCATGTAAAGGTAGTCTTTTCCTGGTCACTAGGATGGATAGGGATCTGGAAAAATCCAGAGTACCCATCAAGATAGCAAAAATACGAATGCTTAGCCAAACATTCGAGCATCTGATCAATGAAAGGAAGGGGGAAATGATCCTTCCTGGTCGCCTTATTCAGCTTCAGGTAATCGATGCACATACGCCATCCGGTCACTGTTCTTGTCGGGATCAACTCATTATTCTCATTGGGCACAACCGTCATTCCTCCTTTCTTAGGTACCACATGCACAAGTGATACCCACTCACTGTCTGAGATTGGATATATGATCCCTGCATTTAAGAGCTTCAAGATCTCTTTCTTGACAACATCTTTCATGTTTTCATTGAGGCGTCTTTGGCGTTCAATGACAGGCTTATATCCATCCTCAAGTAGTATCCTGTGTGTACAGAAAGAAGGGTTGATCCTTGTGAGATCATCAATTGCATACCCAATTGCTTTCCTATGCACCCAGAGCTCCTTAAGAAGTTTCTCTTCTTCCTCCTCAGTTAGCTCTGAGCTAATGATGACTGGGTATGTAGACTCAGGACCCAGAAATGCATAGCGAAGCTTAGGAGGCAACGGTTTGAGCTCCAACTTCTGAACTTCAAACTGCATAGCTTCACTCTCCAGAACTTCGTAGTTATTGGCCTCTTCACAACTGGTAACTGGTAGCCTGTTCATGTCATGAGCAGCTGCCGCTACTACTTCATCTACATCATCCAAAGATCTTGCATCAGCAATACAGGTGAGCAGTGGATCTGCGTGAGTCTCTTGTGCAGAGACCTCTCGGACAGCCTGGTCAATAACATCAATCCGATAACAAGAATTTTCTGGGATCTCTGTCTTGATGACCTGCATCATATCGAAGCTAATTTCTTCTGATCCAACCCGGAGAGTAAGCTTCCCATTTTGGACATCAATCACTACTCCAGCTGTTGCCAAGAAAGGTCATCCCAAGATGATCGGTATATTACTATCAGCTTTTATATCCAATACCACGAAGTCTACTGGAATGAAGAATGATCCAATCTTAACCAAGACATCTTCTAGTATTCCACCTGGATGCTTGATTGATCGATCTGCCAGTTGGAGAGAAATTGAGGTCGACTTCAAGTCTCCCATATTCAACTTCTTGCTTATTCAAAGAGGGATGACGCTCACGCTTGCTCCCAGGTCGCATAATGCTCTCTTAACGCTGACTTCACCAATCTCGCATGGGATGGAGAAGCTTCCGGGATCTCCTAACTTCGGAACGAGGTTGTTCTGAATAACAGCACTACATTCCGCCGTTAGAGCTACTGTTCCAGTTTCCTCCAAATTCCTCTTCTTGGACAAGATCTCTTTCAAAAATTTTGCGTAGGCTGGCATTTGAGAAAGAGCCTCTGTGAATGGGATATTCACATAAAGCTTCTTAAGCACTTCCATGAACTTACCAAATTGTTTATCAAGTTTGGCCTTCTTCAACCTTCCAAGAAAAGGGACAGGGGGAACATACGGCTTCACCTCTTCTTCTTTCTTTGGCTGTGCTTCTTTTGGGGCTTCCTCTTGCTCAGCCTGGTTGCGCTATTCTGCTTCTTCTTGGGGCTGCTTCTCTCGCCTGGTTGGCGCAGGTATCTCATACTGATTACCACTTCTCAGAGTAATCACATTGCATTGTTCCTTTGGGTTTACTTCAGTATGCCCAGGCAGCCTGTTCTTACTTCCAGCAAGTTGCGTTTTTAATTGGCTAATCTCTGAGGTTAGATTAACTATTAAGTCTGTTTGCTTTTGTTGGAACTCCAATTGTAGGCGCTGAGCCTCCATCTGTTGGCTCTGATTTTCCATCTGTTGGCATTGACTTTCCATGAATGCAAACATAAATGATTGCATGTCATTTCTTTGTGGCTGTGGAGCTGATTGTTGAGGCTGAGGATTGGGTCTTCTTTGAGGAAAACCTGGAGGCCCTTTACTACTGCTTTGTTGTCCACCCCAAGAGAAATTTGGATGGTTCTTCCACCCTTCATTGTAAGTATTGGAGTAGGGATCGTTCTTAGCCTTCTGAGCAACGTAATTAACTTCCTCTATATCTCCTTCAGAATTAGGGCTAGCAGAGTTCCCTCCCATGTTTTGCATAATATAATCCATCTTTGAGCTCAACATATTCACAGCCTCTAGCTCAAAAACTCCAGCAGCCTTTTTCATGGGCAGTCTCTCAACTGGCCATTGGAAAGTGTTAGCCGACATCCGGTCTAGAAGCTCGAAGGCTTCTTCGATTGGCATTGTCATTATTGCTCCTCCTGCTGCAACATCTATAGTTCCTCTGATTGACTCACTTATGTTGGCATAGAATGTTTCTAGCACCATCCAGTCTGGCAGACCATGATGTGGGCACCTTCGGAGCAAGTCCTTGTACCGTTCCCATCCATCATAAAGAGATTCACCATCCTTCTGAGCAAAGGTTAAAATCTCGTTTCTGAGTTTGATTGCCTTGCTCGGTGGGAAGAATTTTGATAGAAAGGCTTGTGACAAGGCTTCCCATGTCTGGAAGGTTCCAGCTGGAAAAGAATTTAGCCACGCCTTTGCTTTATCCCAAAGAGAGAATGGAAATGGGCGAAGGCGGATGGCATCAGTGGTCACTCCATTCATCTTCAAAGTACCACATATTTCTAGGAAACTTTGAAGATGCGTATTAGGGTCATCCAAGGGTGATCCGCTAAACTGCGATCCTTGTACCATACTGATCAGTGTAGGCTTGAGTTCAAAGTTGTTCGCTTGAATAGCTGGGCGAACAATACTTGGTTGCAAGGCCTCAGGCCTTGGGATGATAAAGTCTTGCAGTTGCGGCCTTTGATTTGCTGCATGAGCAGGAGGATCAACTTGCCCATCTACCCTTCCTCCAGGTGGAATTTCATCGCCCCCATCACGAGGAGGTAGATTATTGTTCCTCACAGTGTTGTCTCCCATATCTTCTTCTGATGAGTCTGTTTCTTCTTCTTCAGCTCTCTTCTCCAGGCGTAATTTTCGGAGAAGCTTGCACGTCTTCTCAATTTCAGGATCAAGTGGTAAAGGTGGTCCCTTACTTTTTGTCCTGATCATACACCTGCTAGAGCCTTGTGGAAAAGAAACAGAAGGAAAACGTAAGTAGTAACAGGCCTAGATCGATCTAATTACTAAGACAATTAATATTAACGCCGGTCCCCGGCAACGGCGCCAAAAACTTGAACGCTAATCTGCAAGTGCACAGATAGTTGTAGCAAACAAGGTCGTCCTCTGGGACCAGGTTAATTAATAATCGCTTAATAACTTGTGATCGTCTAAGCAAATAAAGATTAGATTTTGAGTAAGAAAGTAGATAACTGAAATAATAAAAGATAGATTCTCAATTTTCAAAAGATGTCTAGGACTTCGGGGGCTCACTTGCCTATTCTTGACGCTTTACTTTAAAACCAAGCACAGATTGATCATGCAGCATGCATGCATAAGCAGACTATGCAATCCACAAATCGTCCTAACTCCTGAATTTTCTACGTTCATTGAAAGATAGTTGATTAAACAGAATAAATAACCCACTCTCGTGGCGTGACTTAAACACTACGTAGCTATTTCAACTTCGTGTTCACTAGCGAAGAAACAACTAAGGCATTCATGCACAGTCAACTTAAGCAAATTGTATTCTTCACTAGAAGGTCTTCCTTCCTCAAGGCAAGTTTCTAGTGTTCAACCTATGCAATTCCAGTAGTCAATTGACGCTGTCACTAAACAATCTTCTACCTAGAATTTATACTATCTAATGGCCAGTTAAATAGCATAGTTAAGTGCCCAGGATTGAATCAATGAACAATAGATCATTCAGGAATTAAAAGCAATTCATAAAACAAATAGCATCATTAAATAGACAAGCTACCTCCCCTAATTCCTAGACTTTAAAGATTTAGCTCAACATAAGAAGAGAGAAGAAAATACTTATGAATTTCATTCCAGGCAATGATCAAGGAATTACAAGAATCAGAACTTGAAACAAAGCTCTAAGCTGCAATCCTCCTCTTCCTCTGAAGAACTGATGAAGCACTACTCTTGAATTTGAGAGAGAATGGAAGAATGAGAGAATGAGAGAGTGTGAAGTGTGTGTCCTTTCCTCCTAGAATGCCTTGCTATTTGTAGGCTCCAAGAAAGGATGGTAGGAAATCTCTCATTTGAATTCAAAACTAGGATCTAATCTAATTAAATTCAAAAACAAACCTTTTGAATTTAATTTACATAGATAAATAATAAATAAATAATCCTAATCTAAATTCAAACAAGATTCTTCAAAATATCCTTGGAAGATAATGTTGGATAGTGGAAATTTGAACTTCTGCACAGGTGAAAACGCTCTGCACAGGCAGGTTGTGCACAGGAGGATAAATCTTCACATTATCTTCAAATCTTTCCAAGATAATAGCCATCTTATCTCTATCTTCCAGAATCTATCCAAATCTTCCAAATCCTTTCAAATATCACCTGTAATCATCAAAAGCTAAAGAAAGAGTTTATTAAATCAAAACTAAATGAAAAGCTAACTAAATAAATAACAATTTAATAAAACAAAGCCCAAATCTATAAACTAAAGGCCCAAAATGTCTGTATAATTCATACACATCATCAGACCCTAGTCATATCGTGGCCCCAGTGGACGTTGAAGTGGCAGAAGTTCTTACCTACACAGAACTGCCGGAACAGATTCTTGCTTGAGAAGTACGACAGTTACGGAACCGCACCATTCCCATGGTAAAGGTCAAGTGGAGTAAGCATTCTGCTAACGAGTCAACATGGGAAGTCGAGGAGCATATGCGGTCCCAATATCCTCATCTCTTCATCGGATCGGAGTGAATTTTAGGGACGAAATTCTTTTAAGGGGGTATACTATAACAACCCGGGTAAAAATTTATATTTTTACCAGACTGTAAAAATGCTTTGTACAGTAATTTACCATATAAAAATAATCTTGGGTAATCATTTCAAGGTAAATTATGCATCGGATTCCGAAACCGAGCTCCGTCCCACGTTCGGGATTTTTCTGCGGATTTTACGGACCAAAGTTGGAATTTTTCGGGTCCAGGAATCTTCAGAAAAGTCAGGTTTATCCTCTAGTTTACGGACCAGAAATTAAGGTAAGGGGGGTATATCGGATATTTTCTAGTCCGGATGGGACACGCCTCACATGCAGCACAGTGCTAAAAAATTGAGGCAGCTCAATTATGCAGCCTGTGAGCCGCCTCTCCCCTGTGATACCAGTGACTTACCAGTGCTCTGCATGTTTTTAGCCTGTATTTCTCTTGCTTTTCTAGTACGCCACCATCATTTGCAACAAACAACCCTGCCAGCTTCCGTTCTTTCCTCTGCAAACACAAAACAATCAGTAAACAAAACCAAAAAAAAAGAAAAAAAAGAAAAAAAAAGGAAAAGAAACACAACACCGCCGACTGCCTCACCACCACACACCGCCACCACCATCTTCTTTTCCTCCACCACCGAGAACCACCGCTGCCGCTCACCAAACCACCACGAACCATCACCACCACTAGTTTCTTCCTTCCTCTCCTCCCCGACAAACCAGTCGTGCTGCCTTCCTCGTGTCGCCTTGCGTCGCCGCCGTCCAATCGCAGCAGATCGGCGAGGTAGGCCGCCCGAGTTCGCCTACTCCTCACGCGACGCCATCGACCCAAGTCGCGGCAGATCTCTCCTCGCGCCGCCGGTACCGCCTTGCCGGTCCCCTCGCACGCAGCGCTGCAGCCGTCGCCTCCCTCGCCAGTACCTCGTCTCTGTCGCCGCTGCCCACACCTGCCTCGCCGTGTCTCGCCCGTTCGCGCCGCCGTCGAGCTCATCGAGGTGAGCAACGGGTTGGAGTGACCCGTTACACAACCGAGTGAGGCTGTGGGTCGGATCCTGGGGCACGCGGGTACTGGGCCAAGCTTGGCTCGGGCCTGCAGCTGGTCTGGGTCTTGACTTGGGCCTGGTGCCTAGTTTTGTGGCCTGGGTTGGGTTTTTGGACATGGGCTGTACAGTAAGGCCCAGTCCGAAAAAAAAAGAGAGAAGAGGAGAACAAAAAATCTCTGGAAAATAAATATAAAATCTGGAAAGAGGAAAAATACATAATTCTGGGGAAATAATAATTACTTGGTATTTTATGGAATAAAAATAATAACTATAATTCTGGGAAGTAAAAATAATTTGTGGAAATAATATTTTGAGAAATAATTTTGGGGAATAATATTTATATATATACTTATTGTAACATCCCGGGTAAAAATTTGGATTTTTACCGGGACTGTTAAAGTCGTTATACAGTGATTTACCGAATGAATTAATCTTGGGCAATTAATTCAAGGTAATCGGGCGTCGTTTTTTGAAACCGAGTCTTTTCCCGCACTCGAGATTTTTCCGTGGATTTTTCGGGCCTAAGTCGGTATTTTTCGGGTCCTGGAATCTTTGGAAAATCACACCGGAAAATAACTAAGTGGGGGTATCAGTTATTTTCTGGACCGGTCGGTACACGACTTACCTGCATTATTGTGTTGGACGCCGCCTCTTCCTGTGTAACCCGTGAATGGCCTGTGCAGCTCGTGAACATACCTTTCACGCCTCCTCTTCTCCCTGCTTTTCCCCTGCACACACACACCCGAGCCTCACCATTTCTCTTCTTTTCCTCTGCCAATTTCTTCCCTGCAATTCAAAGCAGAAAAAAATAAAAAAAAAACAAAACAACAAAACACAAACACACCACCACCAAACCCGAAGAACACCACCACCAACCCCACCACGACCGACCACCTGCAACCCCGACGCCACCTCCTCTCTCTCCCTTTTCTTTCTCCTTTCTCCCCGCTGCCCGATCCCCTCTACCACCCGAGTCCAGCTGCCCCGATTTTGCCGCCACCACCCTCATCTCCCCCTCTCCCCCGTTGCCGCCGTGAAACCGCTGCCATCAACCACCTACAACCGCCACACCGCCACCATCACCTCACGCACACACCACCACCACCTGTTTTTCTCCTCTCCTCCTCCCCATCGCTGCACCATCGCGCCGCCCGACGAAGCCATGACGAGCTCCCACAGCCGCTGCCCCTGCTGCCGACGCCGCCGCCTCCACCTCGTCGCCGCTCGCCTGCAGCCGGCCTCTTCCCCCGCGTCGTTGCCTGCTGTTCGCCGCCGCCGTTGCTCACCTTGGTTTCGAACGGGCATAACCCACTTTATGGGGGTCTGACCCGACCCGTTGGGCTGGGCGTTGGAGAGCCTGATCTGGGCTGATGCGGCTGGGCTGAGGCTGGAGCGTGGGCCTGTTCACGTGGGCCTGCTCCCAGCAGCCTTGGCTAGGCCTGGGCTTGGGCTCCTGGGCTTTGCCTTGGGCACTTGGGCTTGGATTCTGGGCTGGGATTTGGGCCCAGTCCATTTTTTTTAAAAAAAAAAAGAAAAGAAAAATAATAATCCTGGTTTTATAAATATAATCTTTAACTGAAAATAAAATATATATACATGGTATGGAAATATATTTTTGGAAAAATAATTATAAACAGTTTTTATAAAGGAAATATGTTTATGCTAAGATAATATTTTTAGAAAAGAATGGAGTTTGGAAAAAATATATTTTTGAAACGGTATTATCAAAGTATTAAGCACCAGAATAATACCTGGATATAAGAATAATATATTATTTTGACACCTGAATTATAAATGATGAATGATGATGATAATGGTAATAAAAACCGAGGCAATAACCGAGATAACGAGTATCTATTTTTACAGTACCACCTTAGCTTATCATTTGCATGATCATTGCTATGCATCTTTTATGCATAATTATTTGCTGTATAGGTTTGGATATCGGACAGTTTCCCGAGGAGCCGGCTTCGGACCGGTCATTATTTTCAGAGTTGAGTAATCGGCTAAGGTGAGGTTAAGTAAATATTTATATAAAGCCCGTGATATCAAGTTGCTGTTTGTTTACTGTGTGCGATATTGCTGGTATGATACTTTGTGGCTGTGATTGGTTTGTTTGTGGTGAATTAAATTAATGATTGATGCTGTTGATGTTATTGGTGATGTTGGAATTGTTGGTATAAGTAAGTTATTATTATTGTTGTTGACTGTGAAATTGTGTGAGTTGAGTACCGAGGGTACTAGTATGAGAACAGTTGGAATAAGCTTGTATTATCCAGACGAGCAGAGAGGCTGCGAGCCTGCTCGGGATAATGAGTTGATGGTTGGTTAACAGTATTGTGGTATCAAGACTAAATTGGTAATAATAATAAAATGGAAATACTTAGACATCTAGTAAGTCACAGTTAAATGTTGGAACAGCCAGATGGTAGTCTTATTTTTATGGTGCTGGGGGAGAGTGCTTGGGGTCTGCTCCCTATCTGTACCAATTATTATTTTTAGGCGCTGGGGGAGAGTGTGCTTGGGGTCTGCTCCCTGTCTGTGCCAGTTATACGTGGAGGTACCAGGGCGGGGTCCACGGGCTAGCTAGCTTGACTACCAGGCGACGGCCATCATTTAACTTGTGATAGGGGCCCTGATAATAAAATTGGAATAGCGTGTCTAGAATCACAAGTGTGTATTTAAGGTTCGTGAGAACCTTAGTTAATTGTTGGTGATGTGACTTGGGAATTTACGGTTGTTTGTATATGTATATTTGCTCATGGGTTTTACCCGGTGGGCACTTCGGACTCACCCCTCACCTGCGGGCTTTCATCTCGTAGGTTGAGTTATTTGTGGTTCAGGTGTGATGCATTCCAGACAGGTTGCGGCGTTATCCCTTGGACAGGACTCGGATCCATAGTCTGCATCAGTGTCGCATACAGTGTCTTGTGAGTTATTAAGTCTTCCGCTGTGCATTATATTGCTATTGTTGGGCCGTTGGGCCGACTATGATGTTATTGATGATCCCGGGTTCAGGTGACATGTTTTGTTGTTAGGCCGAAGGGCCTGATTTCTGATGCTTTTATTTTGGGCTGATAAGCCCGAGTTTCTGTTATATACACTGTATGCTGGGCTTTGTTTGGTCGGGTCGTTACAGTTCCGGCACGTGTTTACTGTGTATGGTAAATACGGGTCGAGGCGTTTCACTTATGGTGAGATAGTTATAGGTGGTAATTAATTTAGAAAAAAAAATAATAATGAAAGTATTTTTGAAAAACATAAGTAATGGAAAATATTTTGGGAAGTACATACTTATAGAAAATAAATATGGAAAGGGTATTATCAAAATAAGTATTAAATACCAGAATAATAACCGAATATAATTATAGTAAAATATTTCCGGCCTATGTAATTAAATGGTGAATTATGATGATAATGGGAATAACCCGGGAGAGTACCGAGCTAGCACAGTATTTATTTTACGGCTTACAGTAATAGTCGAGCATTTGCATATCATCTTAAGTGTGCATAAATTATTGTTTGATATAGGGGTTGATAACGAGCAGTACCCCGAGGAGCCAGAGCCGGGACATTTCGAGGACTATCAAGAGTAGTAAATCGGCTAAGGTGAGGATAAGTAAATATTTATATACTGCCCGTAATACCAAGTTGCTGTTTGTTTACTATGTGTGTTATATGCTAGAATAATTCTTTGTGGCTGTGAATGGCTTGTTGTGTGATGAGTTGAATTGATGTTTGATGCTGTTGATGATGTTGAAAATATTGCTACTGTTGCTGTTATTGATGATATTGGAATTGTTGGTATAAGTAAGTCTAATACTGTTGTTGTTGACTGTGAGGATTGTGTGAGTTGAGTACCGGGGGTACTGGTATGAGATAGCAATTGGGATAAGTTGTAATATCCAGACGAGCGGAGAGGCTGTGAGCTTGCTCGGGATAATGAGAAAATGGCAGAATAATAGAAGTTTAGTAACTAGATGAGGGTAAAGAAATAATAAAATGGAAACACTTAGACATCCAGTAAGTCACAGTTAAATGTTGGAACAACCAGATGGTAGTCTTTTATTTTATGGTGCTGGGGGAGAGTGTGCTTGGGGTCTGCTCTCTGTCTGTACCAGTTATTATTTTAGGCGCTGGGGGAGAGTGTGCTTGGGGTCTGCTCCCTGTCTGTGCCAGTTATACGTGGAGGTACCAGGGCGGGGTCCATGGCTAGCTAGCTTGACTACAAGGCGACGGCCACCATTTAACTAATGATAGGGGCCCTGATAATAAAATTGGTGTAGTGTGTCTAGAATCAAATGTGTGTTGTTTAAGGTTTGTGAGAACCTTAGTTAATTGTTGGTAATGTGACTTGGAAATTTACGGTTGCTTGTATATATATATTTGCTTATGGATTTTACCCGGTGAGCACTTCGGACTCACCCCTCGCCTGCGTGACCTGGTCGCGTAGTTTGGTTGTGCGTGGCGCACCCTCTGCCAGGCCCGGATTCATCCTGCAATGCATCATTTTCATATTGTTGCCTATCGTTGTATTGCATTAAGATTTCCGCTGCTTGCATTTTATTACTCAGTTCTGATGCTTGTTGTAATAATGTCTTCGTGCCGGGACGAATACTGTTGTTGTATTAATACTGTTGGCTTGTAATATTTATCACCGTGGTTTCTGTAATAGTATGTGGTCCCACGTGCTTACTGTGTATAATGGTAAATACGGACCGGGGCGTTTCAAACCAAGGCATTGTTACGTGTCCTAACTTTGATACTTTTAATTTTGTGTGACAAGTGACAAGCCCAAATAATTACCTTTGCAAGTGAAGGCCAGGACCCATGTGGTGATGTCTTGTAACAGCAAAAAATTTTGAATTTTTACCGGACCGTAAAAGTCTATTTACCGTGATTTACTGTTGAATTAATCTTGGGTAATTAATTCAAGGTAAATTGGGAGTCGTTTTTTTGAAACCGAGGGTTTTCCCGCGCTCGTGATTTTCCCGCGGATTTTTCGGAACTAAGTTGGTATTTTTCGGGTTTCGGAATTTCTCGGAAAATTACATCGGAAAATAACTACGGGGTATCGATTATTTTCTGGTCCGGATCGGACTCGCCCGTAATACAGCCGATCTGCATTATTGAGCTCACAAGTCTAATAGTAAAAAAAAAAAAACAACAAACAGATTAAAGGTAGGAAGCCGGTGGAGAAGAAGGTGAGGAGAAGAAGAAGAAAAAAAA
>JAKUCV010004208.1:0-31539 GCA_028386065.3 Turnera subulata
TATATGCCATTAGCCTTCTGGGCTTGGCGGGGAAAAACCCAAGGCGTCGGATTCCGATCGAACACTTCGGGGTTCGTCGGATCGGCCAAAAACGCTATTTACGGTTGCTAGATCGGTCAAAATTACTATTCACACCTTCTGGGCTTGCCGGGAAATAACCCGAGGTATAAAATTTCGGCCAAACACGTCGGGGTTCGCCCGAAAAAAAAAATTCGAGGTTTCAAATTCCGGCCAAAATCACTATTCACGATCGCCGGAAATTACTATTCACCGTGCCGGATAATTTCCGAGGCACTAAATTCCGCCCGAGCACTTCGGGGCTTGCCGGGAAAATCCGTAGATGCTAAATACCGTGTCCGTCGGATTCCGACCAAATACTGTTCACGCCGGATTCCGGCCAAAAATCACTGTTCACGCCGGAATCCGGCCAAAAACACTGTTCACGTGAATTCTCCATTAGCAACATTACAATCCCAACAACAATTCACAGCAACAATTAAAACAACAACAACAAACATCTATCTCCCATCCACAATCAACCAAAATGAAATAAACACAATAATCAACCAAAAACACACTCGCCGGAATCCGGCCACCATATACACCCAAACACAAACAACCAAAACAACAACAAATCCAACACAATCAACCACTCGCCGGAAACACAAAAAACACAGCAATCAATCATCAACAACAAAAAACAATCCAACCCAAACAAAACATTAAATGAAGTAAAACAAAGAAGAAAAAGGAAAACGAGAAAGGGGACTCGTCACCGGCGGTGGGGGAGGAGCCGACGATAGCAGGGCGGCTAGATGGCGAGGCGGCGTCGGCGGGACGTAGACGGCAGCATCGAGGCGCGGTTGCAGCGGCGCGGCAGCGTGGCGACGAGGAAAAAGAAGAACAGACCCGGATTAGAAAGAATCGGGTCCGGATCCGCCGTCGGGTCGAGGGCTGCTGACGGCGCGTCGGGCACCGGAAGGAGGCAGAGGAGGTGACGGTCAGTCGGCGACAGCGAGGGGATCAAGGTGGCAGTGGCGGTGTCATGCACGGCGGCGCGGAAGCCGGCGCCGGAGACGAAAACGGCCGGCGGGTTTCTATGCTTTCCTTGCCGTTTTCCGGTTTCCTTTCCTTCCTCTCCTGTCGGGTTTTATCCTTGCTCGGTAGAGACGTTATCGTGCTGATAACGTGTTGTAAAACAACTAATTTGAGGAGAAATTTGGAGGAAGAGGAAGAGAAGAAATTGAGAGAAAGTTGAGAGAGGAGGTGCTCGGGTTTAACCCGATTTCTATCTCTTTTCATTTATTTCCACTTTCTTTATCTTACACAATACATATATATAATAATAGAGTGTATACTGTATGTATACATAATACAAACAGTATTCATACTATATAAAATACTATATTTTATAACACACTGGTATTTTATGAGTGAAGAGCCTAGAGTATGTTGTTTAAAGGATCCGGATAGGATAGTAACCGGGCGAAGATCTTGCGAGTACAGGAAAATTTGGTCTTCATTCCCCGCTCCTTACACTCTCTGAATCCAAATTGTTTAGTTCTAAGTCTAATACAAACACATCTAAATTAATTACATATTATAATTGCAGCAGTGTCTCAAATTCTACTATCCGACAAAATTCTAAATTTAACCAATACACAATAATCAATCTATATCTATCTATAGTAGAACATTTTAAGGAATTAGTTTCTCAATTAAATCAATTAAAAGCCTGTTGATTATGAAACATGCAAATAGTGGAAAATAATCTTACATATCAAAAGTCTAAAGGATCATGGTCCCCAATAAGCTCCCGAAGTTTTGCCTTAAGGGAGTTAGGCATAAAATACAATAAAGAGAGGTCACATTTCAAAATAATGAAGCATTAAAATTTGATAAACCATTAATTATATCAATTTGTCGAGGCCAATGTGAGTTAAACATTTAACAATAAATGTGAGTTAAATAGGATATAAGCATTGAGAAGTATAACAAGGAAAATTTGTATTATGGTAATGATCAAAACTCGTAAAAGCTTATGTACATTCAAAAATAAAAAAAAAATGTTCGTTAAAAGGAGATGAAGATGACCTAAGTATCGCATAGATTATTTTCTTTAAAATAAAAGTTAAATGATGAAAAACAATCCACATATTTAAAGGCCACAAAAATACTTTAAGTTACTTTTATAAATTAGAATAATAATAACAAGGACATCATTTGGGAAAAAAAAATGGTGGTCTGTGAGCATGTTAAATGGTAAAACTCAAATTTAATATCTTAATTAAAGATAATAAATGTCTAATTATTTAAATCAATCAAGTACCTTTATCAAGTTGAAAACAACCTCACATGAAAAAGAAAAAAAAAATAATAGATACAATATGAAACGCCCCGACCCGTATTTACCGTACACAGTAAACACGTGCCGGAACTGTGACAACCCAACCAAAATAAGACCAGCATACAGTGTATTTAACAGGAACACGGGCTCAACAGCCCAAAATAGAAAACATCATAAATAACTCAACCGGCCCAATGGCCCAATAATAATAAAAGTATGCACAGCGGAAGACTTAATAACTCACATAAACACTGTATGCGATACTAATGCAAACTATGGATCCGAGCCCTGTCCAAGGGATAACGCCGCAGCCTGTCTGGAATGCACCAATCCTGTACCAAAAATAACTCACCCTACGGGATGAAAGCCCGCAGGTGAGGGGTGAGTCCGAAGTGCTCACCGACGAAGGAAAGACCATCAATATGAACACTAAAATTACTCAAGGTCAAACATAACAGTCAAAACAGGGAAAAGACCCAAAACCGGTCCAAGGACGGAAAGGCTCAAATAAAATCCAATTATCCAATTTTATCTTTCCGGGCCCCGTCACGGATAAGCTAGGGTCGTACCAGGTTATCAACCTGTTCCTGGTGCCAGATCAAAAAGAACCCGGGATCAACATCCCAATAACAAACTCAGGGATCAACATCCCAATCAAACCGGCATCAACATGCCCCTCACAAGTAACCCAGATCATGGCACCACAAAACAGTCTCAAACCATCCGNTTATCCAATTTTATCTTTCCGGGCCCCGTCACGGATAAGCTAGGGTCGTACCAGGTTATCAACCTGTTCCTGGTGCCAGATCAAAAAGAACCCGGGATCAACATCCCAATAACAAACTCAGGGATCAACATCCCAATCAAACCGGCATCAACATGCCCCTCACAAGTAACCCAGATCATGGCACCACAAAACAGTCTCAAACCATCCGGTCGTACCTCTACTTACCACGCAACAATTATATTACCGTCATTAAAATCAAATCACAGGGATCGACATCCCTAACCAAAATACCGGGATAGACATCCCATCCAAAAATCAAGGATCGACATCCTTGTCACAATTCATTAATTGTAACAGCCCGGGTAAAATTTTTGATTTTTACCGGGACTGTAGAAATTGATTCACCGTGATTTACTGTTGAATTAATCTCGGGTAATTAATTCAAGGTAAATCGGGAGTCGTTTTTCGAAACCGAGGGTTTTCCCGCGCTCGTGATTTTCCCGTGAATTTTTCGGAACTAAGTTGGTATTTTTCGGGTTTCGGAATTTCTCGAAAAATCACATCGGAAAATAACTAAGGAGGTATCGGTTATTTTCTGGTCCGGATCGGACTCGCCCGTAATATGGACGAATTGCATTATTGTTCACATGAGTAATAGTAAAAAAAAAACAAACAAAAAAAACAAAACAGATTAAAGCCGGCAGAAGAGAGGAGGAGAGGAGAAGAAAAAAAGAAAAGAAAGAAGAAAAAAAAAGAGAAAAGAAAAAAAAGAGGGAAAAAGAAAAAGAGTGGAAAAAAAAAGAAAGAAGAAAAAAAAAGAAAAGAAAAGAAAGGGAGGGGAGGAGCAGTGCCGGCCGCCGCCTCCACGATGCCGCGCCTCCCTCGCCTGACCTCCTCTCTCTCGCGCCCTCTCACACCGCCGCGCAGTGGAGATGGAGATCTAAGCGCCTGCAGACGAGCCTCCGTCGCCTTCCCGTGCCTTCTGTCTCGCCCGCCGCAGCAGCATCGCTGGACGACGCGTGACCCGAGCTGTTGCCTCACCTTGTCAGCCGCCCTGCCTCGCGAGTCGCCGCCTTGCACGCCGTCCAACCGCGCCCAGCAAGCTACGCCGTCGCCGCCTTCGTTCCGATCCGTGCCGCCACCATGCTAGAGGTGAGGAAGGTGACGACCCGGTAGTTCGGTGGCGGGTCAGACCCGAACAATCCGGGTCGCAGGCTAAAAAAAAATGATTGGGTTTGGATTTGAGGGTATGGGCTTCGGGCTGGTGGGCTTGGGTGTAGCTGGGCCAGCTGCATAGGCCTGCACCTGGACTCCTCTTGGGGTTGGGCTGGGTCTATGCAGAGACCTGGGCTACACTATTTGGCCCAGTCCAGATTTAAAAAAAAAAGAGAAATATATATATATACTTAATTATTTTCTGGAATAAAATCAATTTTGAAAAAAAAATAGAATAATAAAAATTACTTTGAGAAAATTATAGACAATATAATTCTGGTATTTGAGCAAAATATAAATATATTTACCTTGATAAATAATTAAGTTTGGTTTTGGAAAACTATTTTTAATTGGAAAAAAAATATATGTGTGTATTATGAAAATAATTTCTGGAAATTTACTTTATGTATTATTTTCTTTGGAAAATTATAGTTATGTAGATATATATATATATATATATGTATTTTGGAAGTTAAAGTTAATTATATTTTGTGTTGGAAAATAATATTACTATATATATTTAGAAAAGATAAATACTATATATATTTCCTGAAAATTATAAATAGGTTATTATTTTTCTGGAAAAATTATGATGATTATTACTTTTGGAAGATTATAATTATTTTATGAAAATATTTTGAAAAAAAAAAGAATTTTAATTAAAGTATGGTACCGAAATTATATTCGGAAATACGTACGGTAAATATTTTCGGTAAATGGAAATAATAAAGGGTAAGAACCGGGATGGGTAATTCGCAGTATTGGCATCACGACATACTCTTATGTGCATTTATGTGTGTGTACGTTGTTTTGTTGTATAGGTTTGGATATCGGGCAGTTTCCCGAGGAGCCGGCGTCGTACCGGTCATAGTTTCCGAAGTTGAGTAATCGGCCAAGGTGAGGATGGATAACCCTTGATATGTGCCTGTAATACTGTGTTTGTTTTGTACTGTTGGATGATTGACTGCTGTGATGTTGTCGTTGTTATGGATGTTAGACTGTGATATTGGATTTGCGATACTGTGTTGTGAATAATGATGAACTGGTCAATGTGGATAGTTGTGTGTTCTGTTGTTAGAATGAACTACTGAGAGGGTCATTGTTGGATATTTGACTGTTATGGTTATTGATGTTGCTGTTGTTGGACTGTGCTATTGGTCGTGTGGATATTGTGATGGACTGTTAATTATGAATAATTGGTGTTACCTTTATTGTTGATGGATATTTGGTAATATGGAATTGTGTTGGTTACTTGGCTGCTACGGTTATTGTTGCTGTTGTTACTATGATGTTGATTTGCTTGATTGAACCGTCGTATGGCCGTTATTGGTTTATTGGATACTTTGTTGTGATTGATGTTGGACTGTGAGAAAATGATGTCATGAAACTGTTAAAGGATTTGTCTGTTGTGTAACTTGAGCTGAGATGAGTTAGATAATTGTTCGGCTGTTATGGGTATTGTGATTGTTGGCAGTAGACAGTGTTGTGTTGAATAATTGAAATAAACTATTGACTGTGGATAATTGAGAAATGAGAATTGGAAATTGGAAGTGGAAATCGATATGAGACGATGATATGTGTGGAAAGTAGAGGTACGACCCGATGGTTTGAAAATTAATTTTGGGATGCTATGGTCGGTTACTTGGCTTGTTGGTTTGTTGCCGGTGGTTAGGGTATACCAAATACCTAGTGGCTCGGGTATGCCGAATATCCGCGGTGGCTTGGATATGCCGAATATCCGTTTGGCTTGTTGCCTGTGGTTAGGGTATACCAAATACCCAGTGGCTCGGATATGCCGAATATCCGTAGTGGCTCAGATATGCCAAATATCTGGTTAGCATGTTGATGCCTGAGGTTGGGGTATACCGAATACCCAGTGGTTCGGATATACCGAATATCCGGTTTTGGGATGTTGATCCCGGTATGGTATTTGGGTTGTTGAACCCGGTGTGATTTGGTAATTTGGGACGTGGTCCCGGTATGGTAAGATTTGGTATGGTTGTTTGACCTGGCATCCGGAATTAATTGATAACCTGGTACGACCCTAGCTTGTCCAGTGACGGGGCCGGAAGATAAAATTGGTAATAAAAATTAATGAGTATTCATTTGGTCTTGGCTTTGACATGATTTAGTAGGATTCCTCTATCGTGTTGTTCGTGTTGGATTCCTCTGTTATGTTGTTCGTGTTGGTTTTCTCTGATGTGTTGTTTGAGTTGGATTTCCTCTGTCGTGAAGTATGAGTTAGTTGTTATGGCAGTATCCTTGTGATGTGATGGTTTTTGCTTATTGTTGTGATTGTTGTGTTTATTTCAAAAGTATTATGGTTGAATATATCACTGTTTATCTTTCGTCGGTGAGCGGTTCGGACTCACCCCTCGTCTGCGGGGTTTCATCCCGTAGGATGAGTTGCTTGTAGTGCAGGAACGTACCGGGCAAGCTGAAGCGTACCCTCGGACAGGACTTGGATCCATAGGTTGCATTTGTGCGTACAGTGTTAGTGAGTTTAAAGTCTTCCGCTGTGCATTGTTTCCGCTATTATTGGGCCATTGGGCCGAGATTTATTATTTTTGATGTTTTACTATTTTGGGCCGTTGGGCCGAGTTATTGTAGTACACACTGTATGCTTGGGCTTGTTGGGCTGGGTTGTCACAGCTCCGGCACGTGTTTACTGTGTACGGTAAATACGGGTCGGGGCGTTTCATTAATTATTCCATTTTATTTAGTTCCAAAACGACTCAAGAATAAATGTTCAAAAACCAATCACAATACTGGGATAAACATCCCGACAACAATCAAGACAATGGGATAAACATCCCGAAGCATAACATAGCAAATGCAGCATCCAACAGTGTAAAACCAGCAAACACAACTACCGAGTAATATAGGCACATATTGAAGGAAATCCATCCTCACGTTGGCCGATTACTCAACTCCGGAAATAATGACCGGTCCGACGCCGGCTCCTCGGGAAACTGCCCGATATCCAAACCTATACAACCAAAACAATATACACACACATAAATGCACATAATCGGTATACTATGATGCCAATATTACGAAATACCCCTTCCTGGTTCTTATCCGTTATTATTACCCTTTACCGAAAATATTTTACTTTACGTATTTCCGAATATAATTTCGGTACCATACTTTAATTAAAACTCTTAAAAATATTTTCACAAATTAATTATAATTTCTAAAATAATAATCATCATAATTTTTCCAGAAAAATAATAACCTATTTATAATTTTTAGAAAATATTTATATAGTAATATTTTTCTAAATATATAATAATATTTCCAACACAAAATATAATTACCTTTAATTTTCAAAATACATATTTATATACATATACCAAAATCATAATTTTCCAAACGAAATAATATACATATTAAATTTCCAAAATTATTCTCAAGGTATATATATATATTTTCCAAATAATATTAGTTTCCTAACATAACTTAATTATTTAACAAAGTATATATATTTATATCTTCCTAAAACTACCAGAATTAAATTGGCAATAATTTTCTCAAAATAAATATATAATTTTTTCCAAAAATAAATACCAGAATAATTAATAAATACATATATATATTTTTTCTTTTTTTTTTAATTAACAGACTGGGCTGAACAGAACCAGGCCCAGGCTCGCACTGTGCAAGCCCAGCCGGCCCACGTCCAAGCCCGAAATCAACCAAGCCCAGAAATCACAACCCGCGACCTGGACAGGGATAAACGGGTCGAACATGGGTCGGTCAGCTCACCTTGGGTTGAGCGGCTGCGGCGGCGACAGGCGCGACGAGCGCGAGCAGCAGCAACCGTGCAGGCGTCGCGAGGCGAGGGCAACTCCAAGGCGGCGGAAGGACGGCGCTGCGGCGGCTTCAGAAAGCGGGAGGCGCGAGGGAAGCCGGATCCACGGGTCGTCGGCGCGTCACGGCGGCTACGGCGACGGAACTCTACGTCGACAGCGGGGCTGAGCTCGTGACGGCCCTGCGAGCACGCTGCTGTGGTCGGTGGCACGAGACTCGGCGCCGGTCGTCCTCCCGTGCACAGTAACGAGGCGCCTGGGGGTGACGGTGAACAGTGCCTTTCATCTCTTTTTTTTTTTCCTTATTTTCTGTATTTTCTTTTCTTTTCTCTCTTTTTTCTTCCTTTTTTTATTTCCCGTTTCTTTCTTTTTTTTTCCTTTTCTTTTGTTTTCTCTCTTCTTTTCTTTTTTTTTTCAGTTTTCTGTGTTTGTTTTTTTTTTTGTTTTTTTCTTCTTTTTTTTCTTCTTTTCTCTCTTTTTCTTTTTCTCTCCTTTTCTTTCTTTTTCTCTCTTTTTCTCTTCCTCTCCTTCTCCGGTCTGCTTCTTTTATAAACTGAAATTTTACTGTTAAACTTGTGAACTCAATAATACAAGCGGGTCTGATCCAGACCAGAAAATAACTGATACCCCCTTAGTTATTTTCCGGTGTGATTTTCCAAGAAATTCCGAAACCCGAAAAATACCAACTTAGTTCCGAAAAATCCACGGAAAAATCACGAGCGCGGAAAAACCCTCGGTTTCGAAAAACGACTCCAGATTTACCTTGAATTAATTACCCAAGATTAATTCAACAATAAATCACGGTAAAAAGACTCTACAGTCCCGGTAAAAATCAAAAATTTTACCCGGGCTGTTACGCAATATTTCTTGTTATATTTCTCAATGCTTATATCCTAATATTTCTACACTCAACTAATATTTCTTGAAATAAATCTTTAGCAAAATTCTAAGAGGATCCGTTTTTTAATAGGACTTATTTATACTTTTTCTAACTTTTTAACTTATTCTTTTTTTTAAAACCTCTCCTAATCTCTTAAACACTACAAGCCAACCCGAAGTAACTAAAACTAATGAAATAACACCTTTATATTTCTCAACAACACGAAGGGAATTGGACACCTGCTACATACCTTGGTGTCCTTCACCTAAATCACCTCGTAGTCATATAGAGAACAATTTTGTGGAACACAATAAACACAACAAAATAGAAAGCAAAGAACATCAAGATGACATTTTTATGCGAACATTACAAACGTACCAACGTTTCCCCCTGAACAGTATAAGAAACAATCCCTATGTTCAAGATCTCAGTTTTTTTCCATCTATCCCGTGTTACACACGAGATTGCATGGCGGATAGATCGTGTGATATTGAATTTCTATTTGTCTTAATATTTATTTTTATGTTTTTTAGTTCATTTTGCAATTGATTCATCTTTTTATCATAACTAGCTTTCTAAATATATCTTTTTCTAAATATATAATAATATTTCCAACACAAAATATAATTACCTTTAATTTTCAAAATACATATTTATATACATATACCAAAATCATAATTTTCCAAACGAAACAATATACATATTAAATTTCCAGAAATTATTCTCAAGGTATATATATATTTTTTCCAAATAATATACTTTAAAGCAACTTAGTTGAGGAATGATAACATCTTTTTAAGAAGCTAAAACAATCACTCGAAGAATACAAATCCGTGGAGGTTTATGTAGAGCATGATTTTCAAAGTGAGGTCACCGCCGATACATATGCAGGACAAGACAAACAAATGGGCTCTCAAATAAATGATCACTCAATTGCATCAAATGCGACAGTTGAGGAGCAATCAATTTCTGAAAAAGGAGAACATCACCCAAATAAACGGTCTGAATCACATGGAGTTGGTAGCTGTTCAGTGAGAAAGGGTGGACCTACTGAAAATCTTAGCCCTGGTTTTGGTTTTGACGATATTGATAAAGATTGCGAAACCGTTCTATGGGCTTATGGAGACAATCTTGGTGCTGAAACTGAACTTGATGTTGAGGTTATAAATGTAGATGATGATCTGCAAGATTATTTACTTGATGAAGATGATGGATTATTATACAATGTAGATTCAGATGCAGATGATGAAGCTGATGATAATGAGGCTGCTATTGTAAGGAGAAATGTTAAAGAGATATAGAGGGAAAGGAAGAAAAAGTTCGAAAGATATGAACTGGAAATAGCATGCGCCAACTAATGGGGCAAAGCGTACCTAAATCCCGGTCTAAAGTGCCCTACAGGTTTGCGAACCAACATCAATGAAAAATCCAAAACAAAAGTCGAAACTCTATCTATCCAATGAAAGGTATAGCAAATAAAATCCTACCAAACCTCAGTAGTTAGTACTAGTTAAAGAGCTATTATTGCTGTTGTGGTTGCCAAATCTCAAAACAAAACAAAACAAAACAAAACAAAAAAACAATTGAAATAGATAGGCCAAGACCTTTGTATTCAAAAAAGAGTCACAGGCTAAGACCTAGTATCAAACAATTTTATTAACTTCAAGCATACAAAATAAACACATCATAATGTTGCTGTCTCGAGGTATAAATGTCTTTCCGTACATAAATGAACAGCAGTCTAGACACCATCACATTTAGCATAATAATTCAGTCTCAGGAAAAGTAATCAGGCAAATTTTTTTTTTTCTATTTGAAATAAATCAATTCAACTTGTTTGGGGTTATACCTTGTCAGGAAATTGGAGTTGCTCCCGCATTTACTTCAGACGCAACAACACAAAACTAACATCCACAAAGGCAATGATAGCTTCCTGATGATCATTAGTTTTCCATATCAAGACACGAATCATCTAGCATGTTTTGAACAAAAATTTCGGTAGGTCTAAGGCATCCCCTCAAGGTGTCGTGCCCTAGTTGTGCTCTTTCATTATCTCCAAATCCAAATAGTCGGCCCTGATTTGTAACTACAACAGTGTGATACAAGCCTGTGCTGATCTGAGAAACATGGTGAGATCTAAGACAATCCAGAACTCGAGGCCTCAAAATTTTATCAGAAGCACCCCTATCAGGAAAGCCAAGGCTGCCAAAACCCATCCACCCAAACCCATAGACAGAACCATTATCAACCAGCACAAACGTTTTCCTTTTTCTCGCACAAACCTACAACATAACAAACAGGGTGATGAAAAGCCCGAAAAAGTGAATGAGTAAGGAAACAGAAGGTTCACAAACTGGAAGTAACTAAAGAAAAATAATCAGAAAAAAGTGCAATTCACACATAGTGAGGGATAACCTGCTCAACAACCTTTCTGACAAAAGAAAAAATATAGCTAATGTATTGAGATCAAATATTCACATTCATATTCATATCAGATAACAATTGCCACTCAGGCATCAAATACACAACGGTCAAATTGTGATTTCAGAGTAATTAACAGCCATTGAAAACTTTTTTTTTTGATCAAGCCATTCAACTTGTCTGACATAAGAAATGACATGGACGGTAAGTCGGCAACTCTGTTAGAGCTCATCATCTCCGGTACCAAGAAGCTCTCAAACCCCCTACTCATTTACTGTTTAAGTACTTGTCAAGAAATTAGGCCTAGCACGTCACTAGTTTTTTGTACCATGAACAAATAAATTGATTTTCTGAAATGACATCTAGCAAGTAAATTCTTTTTGCTCTGATGTGCTTGTGCAATGTAGTTCACTAGTTGTTACTGAGGCCTCTGAAAAACCACTGTGAGGAGAGGCCAAACCAGCCATGAGTTAGTTGAGTATCCGCCAATATCTTGTTCAAGCTGGTGTTATCAAATCTTTATTGCAATAATATTTCAAGGACTGATGAAGGAGGGAGAATTTCTGTATTGACTTTCAAGAATGAACTTCAATAACTTATGTGAGGTTCCAGGCATTCATACAAAATAAAATATCCAGAGTTGGTACAGCTTCTGTAGTGATTATAATCGGCTTTGACATAATTGTATTAAAAGAAACATCATGGTTTTGGGACCAGAAGTGCATATTCCATGTAAAAGGCCATCGAAACAGAAGAACATAATACACCTAATTTCGAGAGAATCAGGTATAACATGGATTAAGCTCCTTACTGCACATCTATGCACTACTCAATTCACTTCACTAAAAACCGCAAAAATCACATGATAAACAAATTCAGTTCAAAGTTCCAAGAGAAATATCAGCAAACCTGCACAGCAAGGTGGTTATTAAGGCTGTTCAATTGCTTTGGAATAGTCTTATCAATCTCATCTCCATGGCCCAATGCTCCACAGTAACCTTTTCCCCAAGTATAAACCTACAACAACCAAAGAAGTTTCATAAGAGTTCAGCTCCAGCAAACCAAGCATTGTCAAGGAGTTTCATCTCAAGGGAAGCAACTAACAAATCCGCTCGAATCAAGTGAAACCACATGTTCATCACCAGCAGACACATGAACCACATGGATTCCCTTTCTCTGAAATGTCTGAATTACACGAGGCTGGAGCTCATTGTGCTGCTCTCCATGGCCAAGACAAAAATTAGCACCAGATCCAAACGAGTAAACCACACCATCATCGGTTACTGCTAAGACATAACCAGGACCAGCAGCAATTTGGCGCACGGAACCAACTTCCTTTAGCAGTTCAATGATTGTTGGTATCGGTCTATCCAGTGTGTCACCATGACCAAGCTGCCCATGGGTATTTGTTCCACATGTATATAAATGTCCTTGTCTTGTAAGGAATACTGTGAAGTTAAGCCCAACAGCAACCTGAAACAACTCTGGCCTTTTTAGCAGCAAACAAAAGTGTGAAGTAATACAGATTTGGGGAACATAAGATATAATTACACAGACACCCTTCAGGAAAAACTATATTCCAAGTTCAAATTAGTCATAGAAAGAGTACATAGTTGCCTCAGAGGAGGAAGATGACAGCACTTTATTCATATATACGGTTTACTCACCTTCCTTGATCAATAATAAAACTTAGGTTGATGAATGTGCATTTAGAAAGTGGCCAACTATGCCAAAAAGCCATCAATTGACTGTTTGAAAGCATCAGTAAAATTAGCAAGTTAACTTTAAACGCCAGAGGCCTAGTCCAAAAAGCTCAGCAACAAATTCTGACAAATACTTCAACGTTCCTTGGTGATGAATGATGTATATTTTTAGCTTTTCATACATAAGGGAAATAATATTTGTTAGCGCAGGAATATAGCACCAAAGAGGATAACCAAAAGATCATCTATAAGAAATTGAATTGGTCATGCCATATTGACACAAACCCTACATCCTACATCCTGTCATCAACTGAAACTCAATGTACTTGCTGTTCCAGGACCCCGTTAAACAATAATTTGCAAAAACTAGACCAACATTGAACTCAAAGCCATCAACTGAAACACAAAGTATTTGCTGTTCCAGGACCCCAGAAAACAATTGCTTGAAGAAACTAAACTGATATAATCGGTGCAAGCCTGCTACCAAGGTATGAGTAAGACTCCAAAAGTCATACTGATAAAGCTTAAAGATTACGGATCTTCTAAGAAACAGTAGCCCGGGCAGCTTTCTCTGAAGCAGTCTACCTAAAGCAGAGTTAATTGGTTCAAGAAAGCTTTGTCAAACATGAGATTGACCAGCAGACTGGCTTAAATGTTGCTTAGGCTGCTGAATGAGTAGCTAAGGAAAAGGCAAGGTCTATCATTCTGTACTCAAAATCAAGATGAGCAATTGATAGAAAAGTTCTCACTTCTTTTTTCTCCCACAAGTAAAGAACACAATGAATTGTAGATACACCGTCTTCTCTGGCCTAAATGAATGATGTGGGACAACCAACTTTTCTTACCCAGTCTCAGAGTCAGCACTCAAGACAACAATATGCATCCATCCCACTCAAGCTTAGCATTCCCTTAGTCAAAAGGCTTGGTTTGAAATAGTTGCATTTCAAAACATTTGCATATAAATTGATAACAGCAATCAAAGAAAAACAGGTACAATTGCTCAAATTTAACCTGATTTTTATTAAGAAAATTTACCCACTACGTTATATAACTCATGTAAAACTTACTATATATAATTTGCAAATATACCCATTTAATCTGAATGCAGGTTTCACCCAGTTTACGCCATACCAGGTTTCTACCATTGTCAAACATCTAGTTCCCCTCCTAAACTCAATATTCACTATGCTAAAAGTTATAATTGCTTTTACCTTCTTGCAAGGAACTCCTTTCAATGCCTCGACAAGTCTCGGCTTAAATATTGGACGGCTTGTATCTCTGTGTCCACAGCAAAATGATGAATTATCTCCGCATGTGAAAACCTGTATCATTAGATAGCATTAGTAGCGTACGGCAGTCACTCGCACACCATTAATCCATGAGATCTAGTGAATGCAACAGTCAATTCTCAAACTGAAAGCAAAATTATAAACTCATCTCATGAAAGTTTGAGACAGAAACAGAGCTGGTAGAAAATAGAATAGGCAAAGAACACAAAAATCCAAAGAGCTTATCTAAAGCATATTATGGATAACAATAGCACTCTTAGCAACCGCCAGCATAAGAATGTCTGACCATTGCTACAGGAGAAGCATCAGGCCTAAACGTTACTGTCAGATTAAAAACAAAATCCATAGGACTAATTTGAAAGAAACTTTACCCCATATTGTTCACTAGCATTTTATTCCAACAACTAAATGCAAAATGGATCATATCGCCATAAAATAAGCAGTTACAAACCTCTCCTGACTGCAAAACAAAAGCAGCATGATTGTGAGAAGCTGAGATTTGAACCACGGGTGCCAGAGATGGAAACTTAATCGGAGTGAATATCACGCATTGTGTTGTTTCAGAACCATGCCCAAGAACACCACACAAACTGGATCCACAAGAATACACAGATGAATCGTGGATCATCAACGTGTGATACCTTCCAGTTGCAACCTGGATCTGTCAAATTTTTTTTAGAAAAAAAAGTAGCAAGGATCAACAAATCTCTCAATAGCGTCTAGTATGAGACAAGAAGGCAATGAACAATGAAACGAAGGAG
Organism: Turnera subulata; assembly: GCA_028386065.3. Classification (NCBI taxonomy): domain Eukaryota; kingdom Viridiplantae; phylum Streptophyta; class Magnoliopsida; order Malpighiales; family Passifloraceae; genus Turnera; species Turnera subulata. The sequence continues at coordinate 15,156 of JAKUCV010004208.1, forward strand.
AAAACAGAAGGATATCAACATAAGCACAAAGGGATACATCACATATCATGGATTTTCCACTTCCTTTTACTATCCCACTTTTGTAAAGAACAGCAAACTTCACATATTTTCTTCATCATTTCCTTACAAGTAAACTTAATGCATGAACGCCACTGGTGTTTAACGAATGCCACAGAAAAAAGATATCAAGCATCCGTATTCTCGGTACTTTTCAGAAACTCAATTTTCTGGTATAGTTGCAGTTTCAAAGCAGATTACAATCTCAAAAACATAAATACTTGCAGAAGACAGAATCAGTTTTTTCTCATCTAGAAAACGTGACCCAAGCACAGCAAAACAGAGGAAAACTTTGATGCGAGAAAAATATACAGCTCCTGTAAAGATGTGACAAATTAACCTAGTCTTTGAATCATAAGACATTCAGAATCCACAGCCAAGTAATAATCATGTCAATAATCAGTATTCAGAAAAGCTACCACCTTCAACAAAGTGAAAACATGATGCATTATGTCAAAATGTAAAGGCAAGTCTTTAAAGGAACTATTACACTGCATGCTGAGGTCCTGACGATGCCGGATGATTCCTCCACAGCCTGCAAAAACCTCAGGACCCGCTTCCAATTCCCTCCACAACGATCAAACAACTCTTTTTGAGCATTCTGTGCCATCCCATAGTGCACAGAATGAGATAAGCATAACTGATAAGCCGCGAAGTCCACCAATGACCTAAACTTGTGAGGGTAGAACAACTCATGACTCCCACCAAATGTCCTAGAAGTCAGCTCTAAACATACAAGATCAACAGCGCTAAGCCTTCCCGTTGTCAGTATCTCCAAAATCAAATGCGATGGCAATTCCTCCATGGAAACCAACCTATACCTATCCGCCATTTCTATCAAGTTTCTCACTTTTCGATCAATTATTTGCTTCTGTGGGCTATCAAACTCCAAATTTCACCACTTATTTTACAAGACTGGTAGGAATTGAGCTTAACTTGATAAATTCTGTTCAACAGAGATGACACTCAACTATGGAGATGCAAAATCTTCAGGCGGAACTTAACGCAATTGAAGCAACATATAAAGAATACAACATCAGAAGGAAGGAAAATAGAGTACAAGAAAGTGGGTCTAGATGAGAAGTTTTGGGGTTTTTGATACGCTGATTGGAAATACAACATCAGAAGAGACAATTCACACACGCACAACACAAAACCCCAATAAGAAATATCGTTAAAAAAATTGGACGGAACCCAAACCCCCTACCTGCAAAATAAGCAGTATTTTTATGTCAGATAACAGGGATTCAGAATAAACCCAACAATGAATCAGATCAAAGCTTGAGACTTTAACAGTATGAGAGGTTTAAAGAGTAGAATAAAAGAAAAGGGGTTCAGGGTAATCGCATAAACAATGACAACTTACAAGGAAAAAAGCAACACAGGTGAGTTTTTTCGGTGCCGATCTCAACTTTATTGAACCGAAACGTAAGAAATTTGAGCTAAATAAATTATAAAAAGAAAAAAAATGTTAGGCTTAGCTACTTGTAGAGGAAAAGTTGGAGTCTTTATGGCCACATTTCCTTAGCTGGCAAGGGTTCTCTCTTTAGTAGTACTAGTGTAATGGAGAATTAGAGATTAGAGAGAGGATTGACTTTTGAGAATAAATGATTTTGTCGGGGTCTGACTCACACAGTACAGTAGATTCTGCTCTGATGATGGCACCCAGCGAATTAGGGCACAGAAAAAAGTGGAGAAGAAAAGGTCTTGGTGGCGTGTTGTGTGGATTCTGACTGGAGAACCTCTTACTTTTGTTGCTGTTTTGTTGTTGTGTCTGGTCTGAATTTCGAATGACACGTGGGAGTGTATGGCTGACGCCACGTAGGCAAGCTAGTAGAAAATGGTGGCTATTAAAATTTGGCTCGATGGGGGTGGAGTGGAGGCTGCTGATATGGACCATATGGTTGATCCATAAACGTGCACTCGCCAGATCATTGGGTGGAGTCGCAAGGTGGCTGCAGGACTTCATGGTTTTTGTTGAACTTTCCAGTGTTATATTTTTGGTGGAAACCGGGAAAGTATTCATTAATAGTTTAATACTACTAAACAGAGTACATCATGTCCATAGAATAAGCTGTTACATTTGTATACCTCTCACCTCTTGTTCTCCAACTATGTCTGGGGTGTGACCTGACCGATCCTATTAACGTCAATACTTGGAAAAAGTTAAAGACCAATGTTCGTGCATCTGCAGCATGTCTTTAATATCACTAGCAATGTCCATTAGTCCACATTCCCATTCAAAATCCTCATCAAGCAATTGTAGTACCGCAGCTGCAGTTGATTCCATCACTAGGTGTTGAAATTCAAGCTGAGAGGCAAACTGCAACCCATGCCAGATTGCCAAAAGTTCCAATTGGTAGCTTGAGCCAGCCTGCAAATTAATACAAAAACCTGCAATCCAAAAGCCCTGCTCATCCCGCCACCAATCCAGTTTTGAAATTAGATTGGGATTTGGGTTGAAATTAGACTTTACCTAAAATATGATTTGGCTGGACGAAGTTCGGATACAGGATATGAAATCCAAAAAAAAAAACAATGTATTTAATTTTTTTTGGAATTTATTCTAAATAATACTCCCTCTGTAGCCGTCTTAGGTTTTTGGCACAATAATTAAGAAAATAATTATTTTTAATTTAATCTAGATAAAGTTTGTTTAAGTTGTCTAATTTACCTTAAACAAATGAAAGAGAAAGATAAAAAAATGATAAATTTGCAAGATAGAAAGTTATCTTGAATTGAACAAAAAGAGGTTAAAGTTATCTAGAATTTGTAAAAGGCAAGCTTGACTCGGATAAATTCTTTTTCCTAATGCGCAAACTTGAATGGGAAGGAGGGAGTAGCTTTTAGCAATTGTAAATAGTAAGCTTTTGGATGGGTTTAGTCCATTTCCATTCTTATGAAAAATGGTCATTGGACTAACTTTTGGCTCCGTACATATAGAATTGCTTTGGCCTATTTCATATTGGTGTTAGATAACTTTTGGCTCCATCTATGTCAAAATTCTTTGACCAAAGTCTTATGTATTTAGCTTGATTGACAATGAATCTACTGTTTGAGTTACTGTACTTGAAATCCCGTTGAAAATAGTTAAATCACCTTCATGCTCATTTCAAATTTGTTCATCAAGCCTTTTCAAATTCTTGCATAAACACTCGTTAGTAGTATCAGAGACATCTTTCAATATTGGTTTTAGAGGTGACAGGTGGCACTTAAAAATAATATGTGGCTTCATATCTTGCACTTCTCAACTGTCATTGTAATCTTCTCAGTCTATTCCTCAATAGATATCCATTCCCCAATTCTACTTTGTATAAAATGTAACTAAAACACCCCCCGACCAACAATTACCCGACAAATAGCAATTACCGAACAACAGTGCCGACATGTGGCACAAACTGTGTATTACAACAGAAAATCCGACCCAACGGCCCAAAGACAATATCATAATACCCGACTTCGGGAATCTCAATAACAACAGCACAGCGGAAGCATTTATAACTCAATGTCAATATATGCAAAGCTCGATGCAACTAATGGATCCGAGTCCTGCCCGAGGGTACACTGCAGCTTGCCTCGTACGTTCCTGTACCACAAACAACTCATCCTACGGGATGAAACCCCGCAGGCGAGGGGTGAGTCCGAAGTGCTCACCGACCATGGATAAACAGAGATATGCAGGCAACCATAATACTGTAAAGAAATCACAGGCAAAACAAAAGCACATCTCAAACAAGACTGAGCCAAGGCCAAAAGAATATCTTTTATTATTACCAATTTTATCTTCCGGGCCCCGTCACTGGACAAGCTAGAGGTCAGACCTAGATATCAACATATTTCGGGTGCCAGACCAAAACCAAGAGAACCCAGGGATCGACATCCCAAAATAGTAACCCAGGGATAGACATCCCAAAATAGTAACCCAGGGATTGACATCCCAAATAAATTAACGGGATAGACATCCCAAGCATAGACATGCTTACCACAAGTAACCCAGGTCATGACCACCACAAAACAGTCTTTACCCATCGAGTCGTACCACTACTTTCCAAGTGACATTAAAGTCGTCAACACAACTTCCAATTATCCAATTTCCATTTCCAATATCCATTATCAATTATTCACAGTCAATAGACCAACATCAATCTCAACACAATATCCATAGGATCAATATCACAGTCCAACAATCACAACAGCAATAACCACAGCAGTCAAATAATCAACAGTGAACATCTCAGTAGTTCAATCAAACAACAAAGCATACAAAGTATTTCAGGCACATATCAAAGGTTATCCATCCTCACCTGATGTGTCTCTGAAACTGCTATCCGGTCAAACCTCGATACCCTATATGTATATATAGGAACACAATAATCACTTATAATGCACAACAAAAATGATTATGCATGATACCGGTTTAACTGTTATTAGACGGCTTATCTGTTCATTTTACTATCTCCATATCATCTTATTACCAACAGTTCAACCAACTTGGTGGCAATTAATTAAATCCAACGGTTATATCAAGTATACTTGATTTAAATCAAAAACCGAAACCGAGCATCCAAGCCGATATCCCGGCTCTTAGGTCGCTTATGATAAGAAAATACATACATATAAATACATTGTTTAAATCATATATAAGAAATCATATTACTAAGTATATAATATTCCATAAAGTACTTATACTCGATTAAAATAGTAATAAATACGTATTTGTAACAGCCCGGGTAAAAATTTGGATTTTTACCGGGACTGTTAAAGTCATTATACAGTGATTTACCGTATGAATTAATCTTGGGTAATTAATTCAAGGTAAATCGAGTGTCGTTTTTCGAAACCGAGGTTTTTCCCATGCTTGGGATTTTTTCGTGGATTTTTCGGATCTAAGTTGGTATTTTTCGGGTCCCGGAATCCACAGAAAAATCACACCGAAAAATAACTAAGGGGGGTATGCAGTCATTTTCTGGTCCGGTTTGGACACGCCTGCATTATTGTGGCAATAATGCAGGTGGCGCCTTTCTTTTTCTTCCTGTGTCGCCCGTGCTTGCCTCCTGTGATACCTGTGATTTTCTGCTCCCAGTGCACATCATCTCTTCTTCTTCTTTTTCTTCTGCCTGCAACCCATAGCCGCCATACCAGCCTCCACACCTTCATCCTCTCCAATGTAAAGTTTCACCTGCAGCTTCATTTCTTTTATTTTTCCAGTACCTGCAAATCATACAGAATAACCAAGCAAAAAAAAAAAAAAACAAACAGCACACCGATAGCCAACCACCACCGTGAACCGCCACCAACACCACCTGCAACCCCGACGCCACCACCTCCACCTACTCCTCTTCCTTCTCCCTTCCCCCTCGATGAAGCCGTCACTGCTCTCCTCCTCTCCGATCCGCCACATCATTTCCTCTCTCCTCCGCCTCTGCTCACGACCACTGTCGAGGCGAAGAAGCGCCGCCGCCTCTCTTTTCCCTCCCGCCTACTCCTCCGTGCTCGTGAATGCCGCCGGCTTGGATCGACACCACCACCAGTTCTTCAACTCCTCGCCGCGCCCCCTCACTCAGCCCTCCACCTGATGTCGACGCCAGAGCATTGCAAGCATGGCCGAGTCAGAGCTCGACGCCGCACTCGCCTCTCCCACTGCTCGTACCTCTGCTCGCCTTTCCGCACCGCCGACTCGATGGCTGCCGCACCGTTCGCATCGCGCCGCCGCCGCCTTCGTTTCCTTTTCCTTGCACCGCAGCTCGCCGTCCACAGCAGATCGTCGTCGCGCTGCCATCTGCGTTTCAAGGTGAGGAAGACGACCCGGTTAGGATGGGTCACGGGTCGGGTCGACCCGCGTGTTGAGAGCTGGGTTTGAGAGTTTTGAGCTGGTTATGGGTTATGGCTTCGGGCTGGGCTAGGCAGCTGGGCCTGTTGCGCGGGCCTACGCCTAGGCTCTTACCTGGGGTCTGGGTTTGGCCTGTGCAATAGGCTGGACTTGTACTATTTGGCCCAGTCCGGTTTTAAAAATAATAATAATAATAACAAATAATTAAGATAATAATAAAAACTTATATATATTTATAACCTGGAAAAAAAATGGTGTATGGAATATATATATTTTCGAGAAATATAAATACATAGTAAATTTGTGAATATAAACAAAGTAATTATCATGTTATATTATTTTCAAGAAACTAAGGTAAATAAAGTATGAATTACATCCTTTGCAAAATTACTATATAGTAACTATTTTAGAAAAGAATACATATACTATAAAATATTTTGAGTATAAGCATACGCTATTTTATAATAATTATATTTTTGAGAAATGATAAATATCTTCATAAAAATATTTTGGAAAGAGATTTAATTAAAGTATTAAATACCGAAGTAATATTCGGATATACGTACGGTATATTATTTTTGGAAAAGAATTTAAAAACAATTGAAGATAATTTTATGAAATATAACCGGGGGGGGGGGGGGGGGGGGGGGGGGGGGGGGGGGGGATGATGTTTAATTTATAGTTTCTAGCATGTCATAGCATACCGATTATGTACATTTATGTGAGCATGTTGTTTTGTTGTATAGGTTTGATATCGGGCAGTTTCCTGAGGAGCCGGCTTTGGACCGGTTATTGTCTTCAGAGCTGAGTAATCGGCTAAGGTGAGGTTAAGTAAATATTTATATACTGCCCGTGATATCAAATTGCTGTTTGTTTACTGTATGCGATGTTGCTGGTATGATACTTTGTGGCTGTGAATGGTTTGTTTGTGGTGAATTAAATTGATGATTGATGCTATTGATGTTATTGGTGATGTTGGAATTGTTGGTATAAGCAAGTTATTACTGTTGTTGTTGACTGTGAAATTGTGTGAGTTGAGTACCGGGGGTATTAGTATGGGAAGACAGTTGGAATAAGCTTGTATTATCCAGACGAGCGAAGAGGCTGTAAGCCTGCTCAGGATAATGAGATAATGGAGGATAATAGAAGTATAGTAGCTAGATGAGGGTAAAGAAATAATAAAATAGAAACACTTAGACATCTAGTAAGTCACAGTTAAATGTTGGAACAACCAGATGGTAGTCTTCATATTTATGGTACTGGGGGAGAGTGTGCTAGGGGTCTGCTCCCTGTCTGTACCAATTTTTATTTTAGGCACTGGGGGAGAGTGTGCTTGGGGTCTGCTCCCTGTCTGTGCCAATTATACGTGGAGGTACCAGGGCGGAGTCCACGGGCTAGCTAGCTAGACTACCAGGCGACCACTACCATTTTACTTGTGATAGGGGCCCTGATAATAAAATTGGAATAGCGTGTCTAGAATCACAAGGGTGTCATTTAAGGTTCGTGAGAACCTTAGTTAATTGTTGGTGATGTGACTTGGGAATTTACGGTTGCTTGTATATGTATTTTTGCTTATGGGTTTTACCCGGTGGGCACTTTGGACTCACCCCTCACCTGCGGGCTTTCATCCCGTAGGTTGAGTTATTTGTGGTTCAGGTATGATGCATTCTAGACAGGCTGCTGCGTTATCTCTTGGGCACAACTCGATCCATTAGTTTGCATCAGGTTTTGCATATGCTGATATTGAGTTTAAATGCTTCCGCTGTGCTATATTTTGGGTCCCCAGGTTTGGGTGACATGTTTGATGTTGGGCCGGTGGGCCAAATTTTGATTTTTATGACGTGATATTGGGCCATTGGGCCAGTTTCTTTGATATATTCTGTGAAGGCCCTCTCCCCGAGGGACCCAATATTCAGGTATTGTTACATCACATCCCTCAGCCCACACCTTTTCAAGGTTTAATCCTTTACCATGCTGCAGCACTAGGGATTCGAACTCGGGACATGATGCTTTTTATCCCCCTCAAGGAGAGCACCTTCACCAACTCATCTGATGAGTTGGTGAAGGTGCTCTCCTTGAGGAGGATAAAAAGCATCACGTCCCGAGTTCGAATCCAGATGAGTTGGTGAAGGTGCTCTCCTTGAGGGGGATAAAAAGCATCACGTCCCGAGTTCGAATCCCTAGTGCTGCAGCATGGTAAAGGATTAAACCTTGAAAAGGTGTGGGCTGAGGGATGTGATGTAACAATACCTGAATATTGGGTCCCTCGGGGAGAGGGCCTTCACATATTCATTGATATTATCTTTGGGCCATTGGGCTGTGTTACGTGTTATGTTTATTGTTGTACAATTCCAGCACGTGTTTACTAAGGCTGGTAAATATGGGTCGGGGCGCTTCATTTTGGTAGCGGAGTGGGCGGTAGGTCCTTGGGTGATTGTTTTGCTTATTGCTGTGCATAGCTCGCTCCATATGTTTATTATTTTGCATTTATATCATTTAGTTAGTACATGATGGATCCAGTCGAGGGACGCCAGCTTGCCACAGAACATTCACATAAGAGGTAAATGATGCCATAAATATGCAGAAACATAAATATTATTAATATTACTAATATTATTATTACATTGATATTATTATGAAAACATTCATCTTCTCGGCACAACATTGACCCTGAAGCTATTGGGGTCATTGTTAATGTTGACCCTGATGCTATTGTTCCACGAGAACCACATGCCGCCCGTGTTGTTCTGGCCAGGAAGCTCGAACCGGTTTGTTGGAGGGAACCGAAGTGGGATGACACCGTGATCGTCTTCAGGCTGCCATTGGGTCTCCGTGAGAAGAACCATGTTGGGCTTGTACTGGTTCTTCAGGTCCCTTAGGGTACGCGAGAACTCCTGGGAACGCCTACCGATTCCTCTGCAGTTCCACACCAGTAGTCGGGCCTTTGGCCAAGTTGGAGGTAACCGAGTTACTCTGGGCATGCTCTGGGCAGTCATCGAGAGCTGGTAGTAGGTACCTTGGTCCAGGAAATGGCAAGTGAGCTCTAGGTTGAATTCCTGAAGTCTTTCGGAAATGAAAAACATGACAGAATTGGTCGAGCCGTAGAAGGAGGTCCTCAAGGTGCCTTGGTCCTCTAGGAAGAACGTCTCTTCCATGGGAGTGACGAAGAACCTCGACGAGTAGAGTTCGTCGACGAAGACCAGACGGGGCATCCTGCCGAGCTCGTTCGGTAGTTCCTCTGGACGTTCGTTGATCATGCTATAGGCCAGCCGGTTTCTTCTGCCTAGGGAGGCATCTTCGACGAAGAAGACAGATGATGGAGCAGCCATTCTGACTTGGCAATTTTGTGTCTTTTCTGGACGTGTTTTGTGTTTATTTTTCTAAACGTGTTACAAAACTCTCTTTCAAATGCTTTTGATAATTTGCATCACACCACTCCGTCTTTTATACTCTTATGGGGAGTGTGATTACCGTTTTGTTTTTCAAAGTTTAGACCCCACCTATCCCCGTGAAAGTCTAAAGGATTTTTCGGAGATTGGAAAAGCAGATTTCTTCCTACAAAACTCCAACCGTTTTCATTCTTCAAGGTGTTGCTTTTTGAAAATTTTGTCGTTGCTTCATTTATTGCTTCATCACTTTATTTGTTTTTCAGGCTACAAACACAAGTGTTTTTCAGCCCCTTTCCATCTCACAATTTTCTATCGCTCTGGCTACCTTGGCGTTTCTTTTTATGGTTTTTCTATATTTTCTACATCTTTTATCACATGCATTCATGACCATTATGGCTAGATTGATGGGACCATACCTCGAGTAGAGTGCATGTGTGACAAGGTTACACCTGTTTGGACGTCATGGAGGGATACGATATCTGAAAGACATTTTTGGCTTGTGGACAGGTGGATATCGTTTCTTACGAGGGACACAGGACGTTCTCGAGATCATCGCGTTGCGAGTTAACGGACGTCTTTTTCACGAGGGAAACCGACGTCACCGTTAGCTGTGCATGTCACATTTCTCGGGATCAAGGATGTTTACGACCGATCTAGAGCGCCGAACATGAAAATATGTTTTTGTTTTAACTTCTTTATGTTTTGGTTTTGTTAAACGAGTTTTGTTTTAGCTTCCTTATGTTTGATTTTATATCCTTATTGTTGAGTTTTGTTCTGCTTTGAGATGTTTTGTTTTTCTGTTTAACACGAGATTTCGTAACATAAGAGTTTTGTTTTTAAAAAGGAAAGCTTGTTTTATTTATTTCATAACAGTTTTACAATACAGAGAAGAAGTACTCTATTGAGTTACATGCTTCTCTAGGTCTTTTACAAGTTTTTGGATGTTTTTCACGTGAGGAAAGAGTTCCGCACACGCCTGTTCTATCTGCATCACCGCCGAGCTGACCTTCCTCAGTGAGACGTCCAGCTGCGTCAGTGTCTGTTGCGGAGTGCTGCTTTCAGCCATTGCTTTGCCCTTTCGATCATCAGCTTCTTTGCCAACACGCTTCTTTCGCCGTCTTGGGGAGACGACCATGTGTTCTTTCAGACCGACGATGTTCGTCTTGAACCGCTTCTTGGGAGGTTCTTCATCGGAGCTTGTCGAGAAAGCAGTACCACTGATGTAGCTGTTATCCTCTGAGTCTGAGGTGGTTCTTGTTCTCAGTGGAGAGTCCATGACTGTGTGTGAGTTTGCCAGTCATGAGGTTCGGTTTTTATAAGCGGAGGAGATGTCGCTTAAGGGTATAAGCGACATATCGTGTTGAGTTTGGACAGCTGGCAGAGTGTGCCAGAAGCTTATCATGGTAGGACCCACAGATAAGACAAGGAATTTTGGGGACGAAATTCTTTTTAAGGTGGGTAAAATGTAACAGCCCGGGTAAAAATTTGGATTTTTACCGGGACTGTTAAAGTCGTTATACAGTGATTTACCGAATGAATTAATCTTGGGTAATTAATTCAAGGTAAATCGAGTGTTGTTTTTTGAAACCGAGGTTTTTCCCACGCTCAGGATTTTTCCGTGGATTTTTCGAATCTAAGTTGGTATTTTTGGGTCCCGGAATCCACAGAAAAATCACTCCGAAAAATAACTAAGGGGGGTATGCAGTCATTTTCTGGTCCGGTTTGGACACGCCTGCATTATTGTGGCAATAATGCAGGCGGCGCCTTTCTTTTTCTTCCTGTGTCGCCCGTGCTTGCCTCCTGTGATACCTGTGATTTTCTGCTCCCAGTGCACATCATCTCTTCTTCTTCTTTTTCTTCTGCCTGCAACCCATAGCCACCATACCGGCCTCCACACCTTCATCCTCTCCTCTGCAAAGTTTCACCTGCAGCTTCATTTCTTTTATTTTTCTAGTACCTGCAAATCATACAGAATAACCAAGCAAAAAAAAAAAAACAAACAACACACCGACAGCCAACCACCACCGTGAACCGCCACCAACACCACCTGCAACCCCGACGCCACCACCGCCATCTACTCCTCTTCCTTCTCCCTTTCCCCTCGATGAAGCCGTCACTACTCTCCTCCTCTTCGATCCGCCGCGTCATTTCCTGTCTCCTCTGCCTCTGCTCACGACCACTGTCGAGGTAAAGAAGCGTCGCGGCCTCTCTTTTCCTTCCCGCCTTCTCCTCCGTGCTCGTGAATGCTGCCGGCTTGGATCGACACCACCACCAGTTCTTCAACTCCTCGCCGCGCCTCCTCGCTCAGCCCTCCACCTGATGTCGACACCAGAGCGTTGCAAGCATGGCCGAGTCGGAGCTCGACGCCGCACTCGCCTCTCCCTCTGCTCGTACCTCTACTCGCCTTTCCGAACCGTCGACTCGATGGCTGTCGCATCGTTCGCATCGTGCCGCTGCCGCCTTCGTCTCCTTTTCCTTGCGTCGCAGCTCGCTGTCCACAGCAGATCGTTGTCGCGCCGCCATCTGCGTTTCAAGGTGAAGAAGACAACCCGGTTAGGATGGGTCACGGGTCGGGTCGACCCGCGTGTTGAGAGCTGGGTTTGAGGGTTTTGAGCTGGTTATGGATTATGGCTTCGGGCTGGGCAAGGCAGCTGGGCATGTTGCGCGGGCCTGCGCCTGGGCTCCTACCTGGGGTCTAGGTTTGGCCTGTGCAATAGGTTGGGCTTGTACTATTTGGCCCAGTCCGGTTTTAAAAAAAATAATAATAACAAATAATTAAGATAATAATAAAAACTTATAAATATTTATAACCTGGAAAAAAAATTGTATATGGAATATATATATATTTCCGAGAAATATAAATACATAGTAAATTTTTAAATATAAACAAAGTAATTATCATATTATATTATTTTCAAGAAACTAAGGTAAATAAAGTATAAATTACATCCTCTGCAAAATTACTATACAGTAACTATTTTAGAAAAGAATACATGTACTATAAAATATTTTGAGTATAAGCATATGTTATTTTGTAATAATTATAATTTTAGGAAATGATAAATATCTTCATAAAAATATTTTGGAAAGAGATTTAATTAAATTATTAAATATCGAAGTAATACTCGGATATACGTACGGTATATTATTTTTGGAAAATGAATTAAAAACGATTGAAGAAAATTTTATGAAATATAACCGCCGGGGGGGGGGGGGGGGGGGGGGGGGGGGGGGGGGGGGGGGGGGGGGGGTTTGATGATGTTTAATTTACAGTTTCTAGCATGTCATAGCATACCGATTATGTGCATTTATGTGAGCATGTTGTTTTGTTGTATAGGTTTGATATCAGACAGTTTCCCGAGGAGCCGGCTTTGGACCGGTTATTGTCTTCAAAGATGAGTAATCGGCTAAGGTGAGGTTAAGTAAATATTTATATACTGCCCGTGATATCAAGTTGCTGTTAGTTTACTGTATACGATGTTGCTGGTATGATACTTTGTGGCTGTAAATGGTTTGTTTGTGGTGAATTAAATTGATGATTGATGCTGTTGATGTTATTGGTGATGTTGGAATTGTTGGTATAAGTAAGTTATTACTGTTGTTGTTGACTGTGAAATTATGTGAGTTGAGTACCGGGGGTACTAGTATGGGAAGACAGTTGGAATAAGCTTGTATTATCCAAACGAGCGAAGAGGCTGTGAGCCTGCTCGGGATAATGAGATAATAGAGGATAATAGAAGTATAGTAACTAGATGAGGATAAAGAAATAATAAAATGGAAACACTTAGACATCTAGTAAGTCACAGTTAAATGTTGGAACAGCCAGATGGTAGTCTTCATATTTATGGTGCTGGGAGAGAGTGTGCTTGGGGTCTGCTCCCTGTCTGTACTAATTTTTATTTTAGGCACTGGGGGAGAGTGTGCTTGGGGTCTGCTCCCTGTCTGTGCCAGTTATACGTGGAGGTACCAGGGCGGAGTCCACGGGCTAGCTAGCTTGACTACCAGGCGACGACCACCATTTAACTTGTGATAGGGGCCCTGATAATAAAATTGGAATAGCGTGTCTAGAATCACAAGGGTGTCATTTAAGGTTCGTGAGAACCTTAGTTAATTGTTGGTGATGTGACTTGGGAATTTACGGTTACTTGTATATGTATATTTGCTTATGGGTTTTACCCGGTGGGCACTTCGGACTCACCCCTCACCTGCGGGCTTTCATCCCGTAGGTTGAGTTATTTGTGGTTCAGGTATGATGCATTCCAGACAGGCTGCGGTATTATCCCTCGGACAGGACTCGGATCCATTAGTTTGCATCAGGTTTTGCATATGCTGATATTAAGTTTAAATGCTTCCGCTGTGCTATATTTTGGGTCCCTGGGTTTGGGTGACATGTTTGATGTTGGGCCGATGGGCCAGATTTTGATGTTTGTGACGTGATATTGGGCCGTTGGGCTAGTTTCTTTGATATATTCAATGATATTATCTTTGGGCCATTGGGCTGTGTTACGTGTTATGTTTACTGTTGTACAGTTCCGGCACGTATTTACTGAGGCTGGTAAATACGGGTCGGGGCGCTTCAGTATTTGTTTAGTAGCCAATGATTATAAAATAGTGAAAACGATAAATACGCGAAAATGATATTTGAATATTATGTTTGATAATAAACCATCAAATAGGAAATATTACCATCGGAAAGAATTTAATGTATGCTATATCTGATATAAAACATTGTTGTAGTATATATACATATATAACCGAGAATTATAGATAGAATAAAAATAATAACGATACCATAGCTCGTTATAAAATACAACGGTTATTTAATAATATAACAATTAAAAACTTGTACATACTAAGTAGTTAGATTTAATATATAACAGGATCATTGGACGAAAATAATATAACTGTTAGTAATTTATATTTCAAAATAATATTACCGTCAATAAAGTACTTCTGATAAATTAATCAAATATAGTTAAGTCTTAGAATAATTTTGTATGGATTACTATATATAAAATCGATAAAATTATAAAGAAAGGGAGTATTATTATTGTCGCTCAAAAGAATGAAAACCATTATAGAAATATATTCATATATATATATCTAGCCAAAAATTATTTATAAGATTTGGTAAATATAATAAGAATGGGCCTATTATTATTTTAGCCCAGAAGAACAGAAATTAAACATATTAGAAACGTGAAAATAATAACTCAATTAAATCATAATTAAGAAATTAGTGAAAATAATAACTCAATTAAAACATAATTAAGAAATTAAGCCCACGGGACCTTCACTTGTGTTTAGTCCATCGGAGAAATTAATAAAACAAATTCGAATTAAATAAATAAAAAACTTAATTAAATTAAGATAATTTGGGCCTTTTATTATAATTAGCCCAATTTTAATAAATAAAACGAGAATTAAAATCAATGGACCTTTTACGAGCCCAGGTAAACGTAAGTAAAATTAGAATCGGAAATTAAAATGCTATGGGCCTTTTTAATAGCCCAATCAGAAAATTAAACGTAAAATAAATAAATGCATAAAGGAAATAAATAAAAACATAAATGAAATAAACAAAAGTATAAAATAAAATAGAATTAAATAAATAAAACATAAATTAAATAAAATCATAGGTTATTATTATTAATTAACTTAATTAAACGTTTAATTAATTGTCGTTAATGTCTGGGTCCGTTATCGTTCGGGTTTGTTAATATGACGCATATGGTCCAAAGCTCGGGTTTTACCCACAGTCCATTTTCGAGCTCGCCGGAAAATTCCCGAGACTGCGGAACCTGCCGGATTCCGGCCAAGCACTGTTCACGCAGCCAATAACATTCCTAAAATCCATCACACAGTCCATCATCAACACGTCAGTCCCAAGAGCAGCATCTCCACTGCCTTTTGAAGCTCGCCGTCATCAACAACACAAACCCCACCAACGACCATCCACCACCCACTGCCAACGCCACCACGGAAAACACCCACATCCACAACCGTCATCACACCATCAACGTCACAACGACCACGCGTCCACACCCGTTTCAACAACACAAAGCCACAACAAAACAAACAACAAGCAGCCAAGACCCGATTAGCTCAATCCCGTCACGAATCGGCTCAGAAACAGGAAGAAAAAGAGACAAAGGAAGAGGGTCTGGGTTCGTTGTCAGGCCTTACCGTGCGATCGGAGACGGAGGTAGGAGGCGGCAAACACGTGCTCGGAGAAAAGGAAAGAAACGGCGGCAAGGCTTCGGAGATGAGAGCAGCGGTGAAGTCTGGGGGTTGTTAATGGGGTCGGCTGCTGGCGGCAGAAGGCAAGGGAGAGGGAGAGAGATGGGCGAAGGAGGAAGGAGAGGAGCCGATAGTTACAGCGGCAACACTGACACTGGCGGCTTCAGGCAGCAGCAAGGGAGGAGCAGGTGAGTCACGGGGAGGGATGATGTGTGATTGATTGAGGGAGAAGCTGAGACAATTGGGAACTGATGGGTGTGTCTCGGTGAGTGAGGGAGGAAGGAAAGAGGAGGAAGATGGTGGTGGTCCAGTGGTTTGAGGTGGCGATGGTGGGTTGAGAGAGAGGCGACGGCATGGCAGGGAGGGGCTGGTGACGAAGAGAAGAGGAGAAAACAGAGGAATTGAGGGGGAGAGGAGAAGGGATGAGGAGGAGGAAGGAGATGATTGTTGGGGTACGTGTGTGGAATCGGGTGGAGAGGGTGAGAAAATAAAGAGAATAGAGGAAAGAAAAGACAAGGAAGGAAAAGAAAGAAAAGATGGTGGTGGAGAGGTAGGGGCCGGCGGAAAGGAAAACAAGGGAGAGGAAAAGAAAAGAAAGGAGAAAATTGAGAAGAAGTGTTAGAACAATAGACTTAAGCTAGAGGGGGGGTGAATAGCGATAATCGAATAAAAATGAAATAAGCAGGAATTAAATGCGGAATTGAAAGAATGAAGGACACAAGAAATTTATCCTGGTTCACACACACTCTACTAGTGTGGCTAATCCAGCCCTTCAAGTCTCACTTGAAGATTTCACTATCTACGTTAAGCTTACGGGTGCTTAACAAACCGTTACAACCTAGGAATTCTAGTCACAAGAATCCTAAAC